>JAJOZX010001461.1:0-97500 GCA_023014485.1 Bathynomus jamesi
GATTTTTCTCCCTCATATATTCTCTCCCTCCGTCACACACACACACACACACAACCACACACACACACACCTTTCATAGCTTAACCGTTAAGGTGAACTTGGCTTTATCCATATTGGTTCGTACTTCCTCCATGCAGTACGTGCCACAAACGCGAGGGGTCAGGATGGTAAGTGGGTACCTAGTTTTGGGGCCTGACCATGTATGCAGTTAATACCTAGAAATTGAATTCGGACTCGGGACTTTATTTCGCATCACCTTCGTTCTTCGTTCGTGAAACGCGAACGCTTTGTTTCATCGTTTCATTTGTTATATTATAGCGTGTGAAAGGTTCTTAATACATACCTTTAAAAATGGTCGTATCGTTTGGTTTCATTCGTCGCAAATCGTATATGAATTTATGTTGATGATTTATAAGTGGTTATTCATTTGTCGTCTTACGTTAGTACTCGCACGGCTCCTCCTTTCGACGTTTTTGCGTGATCTACCTTCCCCGTCATCCTATTTCCTCTTCTCTCTCCCTGGTAAAGCTCCTCCTTGTGTTCGCGAAGGCCCTCATTCCTGCCCGAGCTTGACAGCGCTAATTCGCAGTCGTGTCGGCTGTCAGAGGCACTGTCAGTCGGTGAAGGCCCGAGATGGATCGACTTTCGGGCGCCTTTGCCCTTCTCGTCTCTCTTTCTTCGCTCGTCATCAGAGTGTGTTTGATTCGGTTTCTGTTGTGGTCCTTTCGTCAGGATTCGGCTTTTATCGCTCGAATAAATCGAGAAGAAAACAAAGCATCGCACGAGTTTTTTACTTGGATTTGTGGCTTTGTTTGGATCTTAAGTTTTGGGGATTCTCCCCCCCCCCCCCTCTTTTTTTTATATATAAGAGGTCTCGGTTCCCGTCTTGACGCATTATGAATTGAAAAGGTTTTGTTTTTTTCCTACAAACGTAAAAAGAATATTGTCAACTGTGAATGTTTTGTATGACTTAAAGTAATCATTATTTCATATTGAGTTGTATTAAAATGCGTGTATTGTATGATTTCCTACATAAATAATGTATACTGTTAATGTTAAGGTAATGTTTACGGAATGAGTTTTATAAATAGATTTGTCTTTAATATGTTCGATATTTCATTTCACGAAGATGGAAGGAACGTATTCACAATCATTTCTTGAAACATTTATGCAATTGTACTTCGGGGAATATTTCGCCGAGATTGACACAGTATTACATAAACCTATTAAATTTGAGCTTTTATACGTGTGTGTGTGTGTGTGTGTGTGTGTGTCAGTTGTTGAACACTAAAAAACTTCGATATAATATTGAAGACAATTGTTAACTTCATGATTTCAAGGCAAGAAGTGTAAATGTGATTTGCGTGTGAATTGTGTAACAGGCATGTCACGCGCGCGCACATCACACGTCACATACATGTCACACAGTTTGGATAATTGGTTGCACAGTAGACTGGTTCGTTATTTTTCTATAGTTATGCAGGGATGTTGTATCGAAATTTTTTATAATTTGAAACAGTTCATATACATAAACATTCCATCGACAAACGGCGCCCCAATCGATTTCCGAATTTGAAATACTTTGGGTTAAATTTTACTCAAAAGAAACAATGGAAAAAGTGTTTTAACTCTAAAAAAAAAAATACTATATATATATATCGTGTAATTAATGTCTTGAAGATATAAAGACACGGTTTTAAAAATGTTTTTTCAAGTTTTGTTTTCCAAAGAAAAACTTTTGAAAGTATATAGATATAAACTTCTCGGAACATCTGCGGCACTCTTTGCGTTTTCCCTCTAGTTCCTTAACTCTTTGTTTTCGTTTACTTCAGAGTGGCTCGCTTTTCCCCTCAGGTGCGCCACGAAACGCGTTGGAAATCGCGTCAGCTGATAGTCCGCCTTAATAATTGTCTCATTAGGAAAATTGTGTATGGCCTGCAACAGTGCCAGGCCACGGAGATAGGGCCCCGTTTCTCCAGATGTTGTGAGCCTGCTCAACTTCTCAAGTTTTATGAGGGATATCGCCCCTTATGCGGTCCCTTCCCTCGAACGCTCTCTATTTATGAAGAGAGTTCTTATTGAGTAGAATATAAGCATTTAATTGTTTTTATAAATGCGTATGCCTTCCTTCGGGAAGTTACGGCTGAGTCGGGCTCCACTGCCCGTATTCTCCGCAGTGTGTGGAATAATGCATTTGGTCTTACGCGAATTTTACTTCGACGTATTCGTTTTGATTAAAAGATTCCAAAGAATAATAATTCTTTTAAAGTCGCGTAAATATTGAAAGAACGGAAGACGGAATTGGTTTAAAACTTTCTAGGATTGTTTCCGTTACTGTAAAATGTAAAGCCAAAAACTAACAATTATTTAATCTCAGTCTTGTTTCTCAAATTATCTTAATATTTTAATTATGTATATTTCATGGAAGGTTTTCACTGGTTCATCCGCGCTGCTATTACGTTTTTTAATGAGTTTTATTCAAAAGAAAAGCTAAACAGCATTTCTTTTATCTGAAACGAAAATCTTGGTTCTCTCCTTTGATAATGGCACACCGACGCGGAACATCTTTTTGAAGTCTTTAGCTGCAGACCTTTTTAAATCCAATTGTGCAGTTTGAAAGCGAGTAATTATGTAACTTATTGTTATGGAAATACGGATGATGGCGTTTACAGTTATTATTATTATTATTATTATTATTATTATTATTATTATTATTATTATTATTTACTCGTTACGTGATGAATTCGGATGCGAACAACATTACATTTTTCAGTCTTGTTAAAAAAGGTGTTTTTTAATAAAAATATGAATTAAGTGAATTTTTTAGTAAAATAAATTAGCAGTTGATCGCTTTTCCGTGCGTCCATTGCGAACCAAAATGGTGGATTGAAAGGCGGCTTAGAGTGGAGTTGCTCTAAAAGATCATCTACATTAGATTCTTAAATTGATAATAGGTTGCTGCGTAGGAAGCTTAATGCCTAATAAGAGGTATTTAAGTATAAGGTTGAAGGGCGGCCTCTATGGCTTAAAATGACGAGCTTGGCATAGAGCGGACCCCGAGTGATTAGAAAAAATATTGTCCGCTCACTTCAAATGTGAACGTTAAATGAAAGTTCATTTCCTTATCGTCTTTCTCAACTGAACATTGATTGAATGGGCACCAACATCATTGGGATGGTGCTTAAGCGTACTACAAATATTTCTGAATATTATGCTTTAAAGTAAAGTTGTGGAAAAAAGTTCGCCAAAAAATGTTTACTTTTTTTGATGATTATAAAAAAAAAAACCAAACATTACTAATTAGCTATTTTTTATGCTTTTCAGGAACTTTAGATTTCTAGGCGAACTTATTTCCTAGTTTTTACGTTACATGTATGGTCAACTTATCGGAAATATATGGTCCGTAAAAACAAAATAGGAAGACGAACGAGTTTGACACTTATTTTTTTAATAATTAAATGTGATTATTATTGGTTTGATTTTGTAATACACGTGATCACAAATTGAGCATCAATACGAAATGTAGTTTTAGTTGTGAACTCTCTCCTATTGATTCCAGACCATGTGGCCACCATATATATATATATATATATATATATATATATTAAATAAAACAATGAATAAATGGACTAGCTGTATGTAATATATGTATGTTATCTAAATTATGCATGCTACTGAATAATAGATACAGTAAATTTAATATAAATAGCACATTTTGCCTGTTGTCATTATATATATATATATATATGTGTGTGTGTGTGTGTGTGTGTGTGTGTGTGTTAAAAGGAGTGATGAGGTATGAAGCGAGGATTGTTTTTGTGTCCTTAATTTTGAGGAGACAACCCTAAAATAATAATTTTGTAATTCAACTTCGTTGTCTTCCATCCCGTTACAGACTGTTAGATAATAGAGGATAGCTTGGAATCGGTATAATTTTAATTCGCGCCCTCCCAACCTTTAACATCTCCGGTCTTATTAGGCGTTATTTAAACCGTGTCTACGCCTTTTATTAACTGTACCGTGAAATCAGATGCGCCACCTTCATTCATTCGTTTATGGAAATTGAGAATTGTACGTAGAAGTTTAATTTGTATGGCACTGCTCTTAATATGATACACGAGAAATAGTTCGCGTTTATTACCTACTTTTTATTTATTTTTTATTTTTTTTATTTTTTTTTTTTAGTCTCTATTTTTCCTTTTTAACTAACCAGAAAAAATGTTGAATTGTAGATTTCGGAAGAATCTGCGCGACACGCAATTGAATTCGCAAGTAGTTGGATGAAATAATTTATTATTGTGTTGCCACAAGACGTAAATATATACTGTATATGTATATTTTTTTTTCACCCGCATACAGTTGAATAACAGAAAAAAGTCGTATATAGTTTCTCTTCCGCATAAATTCAATTCGAACCATTGTTTTACTTTCAAGTCGAGAGAAGAGGTAGATATAAGCATCTGGTATTAACAATCGTCGTTATCTGTTCAATTCTCATTTAAATATGAAGGTAAATATTGGAAAAACAAAGAAAAGGAAATTTCATGACAACACTTTAAAGAGTTTTCTCTGCTTCTCTCTTTGGATTATATTATATATATATATATATATATATAATATATTATATATATATATATAGGGTGTCCCATAAGTCCGGCATCATAGGAAAACTAATAAAAAAAGGCAAAAAAAAGCTTTTTATTTACAGAACGTGCTCAATATGTCCAACATTGTTTTCAATACACAAATTCAGACGTGATACCCAGTCAGCAAGCACACGGTGAATGATGTCAGAAGTAATGGTGTTACATGCCCCAATAATGCGCTGCCGCAAATGTTCGACACACCTAATTTTCTCTGCGTAGACCAGCGCTTTCAAGTGGCCCCAGAAATAAAAATCTAGTGGCGAGAGATCCGGGCTTCTAGCTGGCCATTCCACGGACCCTCGACGTCCTATCCAATGACCAGGGAATTGTTGGTACAGGTATTCCCTTACTTGGGTGCTGTAATGTGCAGGAGCGCCGTCTTGCTGGAACCATGTTGGGAAATTTCGCCTATGATGCTATCCTTCCAAATGCCACACCATACCATCACCCGAAATGCACCTTGTTCCTTTGAAGAGGTATACCAGTGAGGGTTGTTTTGAGACCAGTACCGGATGTTCTGTCGATTTACCTCACCATTTCCATAAAAAACAGCCTCGTCACTGAACAGAATGGTGGACGGGAAATTGGCATCCCGAGCATATGAATTATGGTTTGTAGAAATAGAAAAATGTGAATTTCTCCTATGGTGCCGGACTTATGGGACACCCTGTATATATATATATATTATATATATATATATATATATATTATATATATATATGAAAATTATTTCACGAAAGTGACACGTGAAAAATATTTGATGAATAAAACCACGAGGGGTTTGTTTTCTTTACCCTTCGTAGTTTTAATCATCATAATATAGAAATAAAATTGTGGGAGGAGCATACAAATTTGTAAGGAAAAATACCAATTTTAGCACTTTGCCCGAATTCAACACGAGGAGCATACAAATTTCTAAGGAAAATTTACCAAAGTTTTAGCACTCTGCCATTCTTGTCTAAATCCGTTCTGAACGAATTCAAAACAACGGGATCGATTTGAAAAAGACCTTTGCTCATGTTAGTTATTTGTAAGTTGGATAATAGCAGACTCAAATGGACAAAAAGGGCCCTTTTTGTCCATTTGTCAGAGTTATCCCACTGTATTGATTGGAATAATGCTTGTTTTGTTTCACTCTAGCAACATTGTTAATAGAAATATTCTTGAGTCTGCTATTATCCAACTTACAAATAACTAACATGAGCAAAGGTCTTTTTCAACTCGATCCCGTTGTTTTGAATTCGTTCAGAACGGATTTGGACAAGAAGGGCAGAGTGCTAAAACTTGGGTAGTTTTCTTTACAAATTTGTATGCTCCTCCCACAATTTTTATTTCTATATTTATTATACATATATATATTTTTTTTGTAATGTGTATATAGTCTTGAACTCTCTATTTACTTCAGTGTTCAATGTTCATGAGGATGTCATTAGACGAAAGCGCTTGAGCACCATTCTGTTTTTCCTTTCCTTCGTGGTTTTATTCATCATATATATATATATATATATATATATATATATATAATATATATATATATATATATGGTCTCGGTGGTGTAGGACTACGAATCTATCGGCCCTGGGTTTGAGACCCGGTGATAGCAGTCGGCGCGCAGCAAAACCCAGCTGTTCATCTTTCCATACAATAAAGAAAGTGGTTGGTACTAAATGGGTACTCTGTGTGGCCTAGTGGTTAAGATGCTGGGCTGCTGGTGGGGCGTGGTTCGGATTCCACGGTGGAGTAAAAAGTTTGATCTCCGTCAGAATGAACAATTCGGGCAGAAGCAAAACCAAAGGTTACCAAAGAGAGAGAGAGAGAGATATATATATATATATATATATATAACACAGACCGTGCATGGAACAAGGCACTCCCAGAAGAGTTCCTTGTTCCATGCATGGTCTGTGTATCAAAAAACCTCAGGGGACCATTCTGAGTTCAATCCCATCATGAAACGGACATGTTATGTGCCTTGAAAAGTGGACGTTCAATTTTGCCAGTTGAGGTTTTAAATTTTGGTGTATTCAATCCGACGTGAATGCAACGAGTCTTTTGCTTATATTGAGGGTCTGAATGTAGTAGGCTAGGCGTAGCTATAAACACAGATCTTATCCCAAAGCTGGATCCTACCTGCTTTGCAGATAGCTGGTGAGGAAAGCTATATTTTTGGGGCCTCTCTGCGAGTAACCCGTTGCCCACGTTGGGCTAACAGCGTGGAAAAGATAAAACTCTAGTGTTTGTCATTATCCATTACTTATTCGGACTACAGTATAGTGGATTTAATTTCTCCAGAAGAGTTCTTTGTTCCATGCACACCACAGTCTGCGTGTATCATAAAAAACCTCAGGGAACCATTCTGAGTTCAATCATATATATATATATATATATATATATATATATATATATATATATATATATATATATATACACAAACTCAGAATGGTCCCCTGAGAAACTTATATGTTAAACACAGACCGTGCATGGAACAAGGAACTCTTCTGGGAAAATTAAATCCACTATAGTCCGAATAAGTAATGGTAAATGACAAATACGATAGTTTTTCTTTTTCATGATGCAAGCCCGACGTGGGCAACGGGTCTCTCGCAAAGAGGTCCCATAAATATAGCTTCCCTCACCAGCTATCTGCAAAGCAGACAGGATCCAGCTTTGGGACATGGATCTAGGGTTTAAAGCAGCCTAGCCCTGCTACATTTAGAACCTCAATGTCCCGGTTGAGGTTTAAGTTTTGTTTTTTTGGCTAAAAATACAATAGTTACCCCTTTTTCTGTGATGTATTCAATCCGACGTGAATGCAACGAGTCTTTTGCTTATATTGAGGTTCTAAATGTAGCAGGGCTAGGCTGCTTTAAACCCTAGATCCATGTCCTAAAGCTGGATCCTGTCTGCTTTGCAGATAGCTGGTGAGGGAAGCTATATTTATGGGACCTCTTTGCGAGAGACCCGTTGCCCACGTCGGGCTTGCATCATGAAAAAGAAAAACTATCGTATTTGTCATTTACCATTACTTATTCGGACTATAGTGGATTTAATTTTCCCAGAAGAGTTCCTTGTTCCATGCACGGTCTGTGTTTAACATATATATATATATATATATATATATATATATATATATATATATATATATATATATTGGTTTCTGCGCGTATGTAGGAGAATTACGACTTCTGATTGAGTGAGGACCATGGTGTAGTGGTTATCATATCTGACCGGCAATCGGAAGATCCCGGGTTCGATTCCCGGGTGGTTACCTCATTTTTTTCATTTGTTCGTTCTCCCTCCTCATCCTATACAAGCGTCGTTCTTTACGTTAATTATACTGCGTGTTCTTTGCAGTTGAAATATATATATATATATATATATAAAGTATCTGCCACACATCCCTAAAATGTTTAAACTTTTATCACCATTAATTCATGCAGACCTACCTTCCTAGTATTTTGTCATCTCTCCTTTCACCCTTTTTACTTCTTTTGTGCGGTCAGGCATTGACAGAGCAAGTTTCTCACAGTATTCTGGAGTTATTTCTGTGCATCAGTGATTTCAGGGCTTCTTCCAATTTTGGAAGTGAACCGGTATCGCTATCTTGAAGCTTATTTTTGATAGTTGTCCACATGTTATCCATGGGATTCGGGTCTGGGCTATTACTTTTTTGTTTTTCAGCCACAAAGAGAGACTTTTAGCCTTGTGACATGGGGCCCCATCATGTCGAAAACATTCACTGGAGTGAATGTTCATGAATGTCAGTAAATGGTTGTTCAGTACATTTATGTAAATTATTGCATTCATTGTTGTTATGTGGCAAAAAATACAAACCTCCGCGACCATAAGCAGAAAAACACCCCCAAACCATAACACTGGGAGGATGCTTTTCAGGCTTAGTGTATTCGGGGTCCATCCTGTTATTTCTTGCTGGTCTTCTAACAATTCCAGGCCTAGATGAAAATGTTTTGAAGGTAGATTCGTCGGTAAACATAACTTCTTTCCATTGTTCTGGTGTCCAATTTTCATACTTACAAAATTCAATCCGTTTTTTCTTCATACGTCTTGTTAACAACGGTTTTCGGGCTGGACGCCTTGCTGGCAGTTTTAGGTCCTTTTGGAGACGTTCTTGAATGGTTACGAATAGAGACGTGTCCAAGGAGTTCAGGATTGTCATTCTTTAATTTTCGTGCAGATATCGTAGGATTAGCTAAGATCACTCGTTTCATAATTTTATATGTGCGATAGGTAAAGAATGAAATCCTGAACTCCCTGGACGAACGTCTCTCTCTATTCGTACCATTCAAGAACGTCTCCAAAAGGACCTAAACTGCCAGCAAGGCGTCCAGCCCGAAATTGTGTGTGTGTGTGTGTGTGTGTTAATCGTAATCGGTTAAATTGTGTATTTTATGAAATAAGCAAAATATTGCTTATTTCATGAAATTGGCAGTCCATTTGCCAAATTCATGGGATAAACAAAGTTACCGGTAGTGCTTATTTCATGAAATAGGCAGAGGAAAAACTGAGAGTTCAACTGTCAGTTGCAAACTATATTTAAAGCAAAATACACAAAAACTGTCAGTTGCAAACTTTTTAAGCAAAATATACAGGCAAGTATTTAACCTATTTCGATGCCTTTTTGCACGTATGGCGTGGGTGGTACGAGCTGTTACAAAGGTTACCAGCTTTTAGATAGGAGCATCTTTTGGTCGGACAGCTGGTTCGACAGTTAGGTTAGGTTATAAAATGCTTAAGCAGCCCTACTTTTCTATTAAAGATTCACAACGGTGCGTGTACCCCTAAAAAGTTTAATATTTATCAGAAAGACAAAAATATTTATGGTTCAGATGATGTCCTGTCCTTGAGAAATTTCAGAATGCAGTTTTTGCCATTTAATTAAATTTAAACTAAAATATCAAGCATTTCTTAACCTAACCTAACCTAACCTAACCTAACTGCTGAACCAGTTGTCTGACGAAAAGATGGTCGCCTAAAAGCTGGAAACCGTGACAGCTCGTGCCGCCCACACCATACGTTCAAAAACGCATCAAAATAGGTTAGGTAGTAGGTACTTCGCCTTTATATTTTGCTTTAAATATACAGGGTGTCCATAAATGTTTACCCTGAAAACAGTATGCTCTCATGTTTTAATGACGAATCTTGCATCCGTTTCCTTTTTACAGGTGATCTCGTACACGCATAGAGTTTCTGTGCTGGTGTGTGTCGTCTATCGCATTAGTTGAGCCAGGCGTTAAGATGGCGTCTGTGACAGAGAAGGCACAATGTGTTGTGTGGCTTGCAGAAATAAAATCTCCTGTCAGTGTTCAGCGAAGGTTCAGAACAAAGTATGGAAAGAATCCACCTGATGTGAAGTTAATTAAGTCGTGGATGAAAACATTCTTGGAAACGTGGAAAAGGGAAAGAGCAGTGGTAGACCATCAGTTTCCGATGGGACGGTGGAAAACATTCAAACTGCTTTCACACGATCACCAAGGAAATCGGTGAGACAAGCTTCATGCCAACTAAAGATACCGAAGTCTACGGTGCACAAGGTGTTACACAAACGTTTGAAGTTACACGCCTACAAGGTACAAATTGTTCAAGAACTGAAGCCTGATGACCGTCCAAAACGTGAACAATTCGCTATTGACATTTTGAACAGCATTGACGAGGATAATGACTTCTTGTTACGTGTCTGCTTTTCAGACGAGGCTACGTTTCATCTTAGTGGTAGAGTCAACAGACACAATGTGCATATTTGGGGATCGGAAAACCCACGTGCTGTAAGGGAGCATATTCGGGGCAGTCCGAAGATCAATATCTGGTATGGACTAATGCATGACCAGATAATTGGTCCTTTCTTCTTCGCTGAGAACACTGTTTCCGCAACTGTGTACCTGGATATGCTCACCAATTACGCCATCCCCCAGCTGCAGGACAGGCAGCCAACTGTCATCTTCCAACAAGATGGGGGCACCCCCTCATTGGGCGCATGTTGTTCGTGAAACTCTCGACGCAACATTTCCAAATCGATGGATTGGCAGGGACGGGCCAATCCCATGGCCCCCAAGATCACCAGACATTACCCCGCTGGATTTCTTTCTCTGGGGTCATGTTAAAGATTTGGTTTATGCAACAGTTGTTCCAGATATCAGGACATTGCGAGAACGCATTACGGATGCAATTGCAACAGTTAACCCACAAATGTTGGAAAATGTGTGGCGTGAGTGTGAATACCGTTTAGACATTTTACGTGCCACTAGGGGTGCACATGTGGAAGCTTATTAAGTTCATTAACTATGTATCAAAACTTTGTATGTTTATCTACTTATGATTAAAACTCTGTTTGAATACGAGTGTTTATTTAAAAGTTATAGCATGCTTTAATCAGGGTAATCATGTATGGACACCCTGTAGTTTGCAACTGACAGTTGAACTCTGTTTTTCCTCTGCCTATTTCATGAAATAAGCACTAACTTTGCTTATCTCATGAATTTGGCAAATGGACTGCCAATTTCATGAAATGAGCAATACTTTGCTTATTTCATGAAATACACAATTTTACCGATTACTCGTAACATATATACTCGTGTGTTCCGCGCGATGATTCCTCATTTCACAAAGGTCAAGCTTGTCGCCCCTCCTCTTAAGTTAGCCTGGTGAAGTAGCGAGTTGGTTTCTTGTACTCTCCACCTCACATAGCCAGATACGCCCGGCTCATCGGGGATTGTTCTGAGCCAGGCGTCTAATCTTCTTTTGAAGATGTCCACTGCAACACCACTCGTGTTCCTTAGGTCTTTGGGCAGCTGATTAAACAGTTTTTGTCCTCTCACAACAAAACTGTTTTCTTTCAGGGTTAAGGACGTTCTCTGTCTCTCCTTTAATTTGGGAACACGACACAGTCTTCCTTTTCTCCTTTCCACTGTTGTTTGGGGAGTTACAGGGTTCAGAATAAGATTAGGGACTAGTTTCTCCATTATTTTCTAAGTGTAAATAATGGTATATCTCTCTCTCCTCCTTTCCAGTGAATATAGGTTTAATTCCCGTAACCTTTCCCAGTAGTTTAGTTCTTTGCACCCCTTGATCTTGGCTGTGAAGCTTCTCTGAATCCCTCCTAGTTGTCTAATGTCTTCTTTTTTATATGGGGACGTGAGGACCCAGCAGTATTCTAATTTGGGTTTGATCAGTGTTTTCAGTAGAGGAATCATCATATTCCTATCCCTTCGTTTAAAGGTACCCAATATCTGCCCAGTTACTATATTTGCTCTGATCACTGCTATCTTATTTTGTGTTTCAAATTTCACATCATCAGTCATTACAACCCCTAAATCTTTTGCTTTAGAATTTCTCTGAATTTCCTGTCCATTTGGGGTATAATATTCCATGAATTTTAGGTCTTCTCTTTTTCCGTGCCGTAACAGCTGAAATTTCTGTGTTAGACTTCATATTGTTGTCTTCCGTCCACTTGTAGATTCTGTTCATGTCTGTTTGTAAAGATCCTATATGTTCTGGGTTTTTTATTTTTCTACTAATATTTGTGTCATCGTCAAAGGATGTTATGTGCTGTCTCTGGTAACGTCCTCATTTATGTTATTTAGCATGATTATGAAGAGTAGTGGAGCTAATACTGTTCCTTGTGGTGATGAGCTGAGGACTTCTGATTCTGATGAAGATACTCCTTGTACTGTAACGACTTGCCGCCGCTCACTAAGGAAATTATATATCCATTTCCCTACTTTTCCTGTTATTCCCATATACTTTAGGTTATGTATTATGATTCCATGGTCACACTTGTCGAACGCTTTGGCCAAAGTCTATGTATATTACATCATAGTTTTCATTACTTTCCAGTGCATCAATAATGTTGTTCTAGTGTTCCATTATTTGTGATAGGCAAGATCTGCCTGACCGAAACCCATGTTGGTTATCATTTAATTTTTTCTGAGTTTCCAAAGTCATAGATTTTCTGTCTAACTATTCTTTCAAATATTTTAGTGAGATGAGATGTAAGCGACACTGGCCTATAGTTTTTGACCTCGGATTGATCATCATCGCTCTATATTGGAACTATACTCGCTCTCTTCAGGATGCTCGGTATTTCTCCCGTGTCTAGTGATCGTTTCCATATCCAATATAGGGGCTCAACGATTGCATTCTAGCAGTTTTTGATCAGTGTGGCATTCCATTTATCCGGTCCTGCCGCTGAGTGTGCTTTTAGTTTCCCTATAGCTTGTGTAATATATATATATATATATATATATATATATATATATATATATATATGATGAATAAAACCACGAAGGAAAGGAAACACAAAATGGTGCTCAAGCGCTTTCGTCTAATGACATCCTCAGGAACACTGAAGTACATAAAAAGGTTACAGCCTATATATAGGTTACAGAAAGAGAAAAAAAAAATATATATATATGCAATAAACAGAGAAGTAAAAATAAAAATTAAAAAATAAAAATTAAAAAATAAAAATTAAAAAATAAAAATTAAAAAATAAAAATTAAAGGATTATCAGAGGCATACAGATTTGTAAGGAAAAAATATCGATTTTTAGCACAAGATCAAATGAATTATAAAAATACAAATTTATACTGGAAATCTGCCCGGGTTTTAACACACTGCCTTTTATGGTTAAGTTTCGATGTCTATAAAAATAAAATGAAAATTAAAAGTTAATAAAGTAGCATACAAGTTTACCAAAGATTTAGCGTTCTACCCTTCTTATCTAAATCTGTTTTGAAGGAATTCAAAACAACAGGATCGAGTTGAAAAAGACCAGTGCCCTTTTTGTCCATTTGCCAGAGTTATCCCACTGTATTGATTGGAATAATGCTTCAGTTTTATTCCACTAGCAACATTGTTAATAGAAATATTCTTGAGTCTGCCATTATCCAACTTTCAAATAACTTCAACATAAGCAAAGGTCTTTTTCAACTCGATCCTGTTGTTTTGAATTCCTTCAAAACAGATTTAGATAAGAAGCGTAGAACACTAAATCTTTGGTAAACTTGTATGCTACTTTATTAACTTTTAATTTTCATTTTATTTTTATAGACATCGAAACTTAACCATAAAAGGCAGTGTGTTAAAACCCGGGCAGATTTCCAGTATAAATTTGTATTTTTATAATTCATTTGATCTTGTGCTAAAAATCGATATTTTTTCCTTACAAATCTGTATGCCTCTCTGATGATCCTTTAATTTTTTATTTTTACTTCTCCGTTTATTGCATATTATATATATATATATATATATATATATATATATATATTATATTTTTTTTTTTTGTAACCTATATATAGGCTGTAACCTTTTTATGTACTTCAGTGTTCCTGAGGATGTCATTAGACGAAAGCGCTTGAGCACCATTTTGTGTTTCCTTCGTGGTTTTATTCATCATAAATATTTTTCAAGTGTTACTTTCGTGAAATAATTTTCACACACACACACACACACACACACACACACACACACACACACACACACGGAGAGGGCTACGAGGCTTCACCCACCCCACCCTGAAATAAAATCATAGGTTTGATATTCCTATGCATTTTTTGAAGTTATAAGTAAATTATAAGTAAGTACGCCATGCCAAGTACCTTGAGCACATGTTTAATTACTGTAATACATTTATGAATGTGTTTTTACTCGTGTACACATTTTAGTATATATATGTGTGTGTATATATATACATCATATATATATATATATATCATATATATATATATATATATATATATATATATATATATATATAATATATATGTATGTATGTATGTATATGATATACACACGTATACATATGTCGGCCTAGTCAGTACATTTTCAAAGTTTGCGGATGCAACGAAGTTGGGTGGTAGGGCAATTAATGACGAAGATAGAGGGTAAAATCCAGGAAGATCTGAACAAAATCGTTGATTGGTCAGTCACATGGCAAATGAGATTTAACGTCGATAAGTGCAAAATTTTACATAAGGTTCGCGTAACGGTAATTTTGCGTATAGTATGTCAGGGAAGGAGTTAGCAAGCGTAGAGCAGGAAAAAGATTTAGGAGTTATAGTCACTGGTGATTTAAAAGTAGCGAAACAAAGTACCGCAGCGGTCAATAAAGCGAACAAAGTACTAGGTTTTATAGCTCGGAATTTTGAGTACAAATCGCGCGATATTATTGTTCCTCTTTATAAATAATTAGTTAGACCCCATTTGGAGTATGCAATCCAAAATTGGAATCCGCATATGCGAAAAGATATAGACAAAATCGAAAGAGTTCAAAGACGAGCAACTAAGATGATTCTGTCGCTTAGGTCGAAGTCGTACGAAGATAGGCTTAAGGAGTTAAATTTGACTACACTCAAGACTAGGAGGCTAAGGGGTGAGCTAATCCAGGTTTTTAAAATTATACATGGGTTCGATAACGTAGATAGAGATAGCTTTTTCGAAATATCTCTATAATAGGACTAGAAATAACGGGTGCAAGTTGACAAGTAGAAGGTTCGAGACAGCAGTTGTCAAAAACTTTTTTACGCATAGAATAGTAAATAGCTGGAATAGTTTGCCGGTAGAAGTAATTAGTAGCACGTCTATAAACATGTTTAAAAATCGATTAGACCAGATGTTGATAGATTGGGTATAGTTAAGGTAGTAAAATTAAGGCTTTGTGGTTCGGAATCCACGTAAAATTGTAGGTCCTCTCTGCCACCAGGGAGGACATGCACAATACACAATTACAAACACAGTTAGGTAGACCAGCCATGAGTGGATCCTAGGGTCTTTGTTGGTCTGAAACATTATAACATTATATATGATACGATATACATATGATACACACAGACCGTGCATGGAACAAGGAACTCTTCTGGGAAAATTAAATCCACTATAGTCGGAATAAATAATGGTAAATGACAAACACCACAGTTTTTTCTTTTTCATGATGTTAGCCCGACGTGGGCAACAAGTTACTCGCAAAGAGGCTCAAAAATATAGCTTCCCACGTCGCCCCGTCGCCCACGTCGGGCTAACATCATGAAAAAGAAAAAACTATAGTGTTTATCATTTACCATTACTTATTCGGACTATAGTGGATTTAATTTTCCAAGAAGAGTTCCTTGTTCCATGCACGGTCTGTGTATTTCGTAAAAGACCTCAGGGGACCATTCTGAGTTTTATATATATATAACCTTACAACCTTACAAAGGTTCCGCGCGATGATTTCTCATTTCGCGAAGGTCAAGCTTGTCGCCCCTCCTCTCGAGTTGGCCTGGTGAAGAAGTGAGTTGGATTCTTGCGCTTTCCACCTCACATAGCCAGGTACGCCCGGCTCATCGGGGATTGTTCTGAGCCAGGCCCAGGCGTCTAGTCTTCTTTTGAAGATTTCCACTGCAACTCCCTTCGTGTTTCTTAGGTCTTTCGGCAACTAATTAAACAGTTTTGGTCCTCTCACTACAAAATTACTTTCAGGGTTAAGGATGTTCCCTGTCTCGCCTTCATTTTGGGAATACGCCACAGTCTACCGCTTCTGCTTTCCATCGTTGTTTGGGGAGTTATGGGATTCAGAGTAAGATTAGGGACTAGTTTCTCCATTATTTTCCAAGTGTAAATAATGGTGTATATCTCTCTTCTCCTTTCCAGTGAATATAGGTCTAGTTCTCGTAACCTTTCCCAGTAATTTAGTTCTTTGCACCCATTGATCTTGGCTGTGAAGCTTCTTTGGATCCCCTCCTGCTGTCTAATGTCTTCTTATATATATATATATATATATATATATATATATATATATATATATATATATGTGTGTGTGTGTGTGTGTGTGTATATGGTGTCCCATAAGTCCGGCATCATAGGCGAAATTCTATTTTTCTATTTCTACAAATCATAATTCATATTTTTCTCTTTCTACAGGCCATAATGTCTGTGAGCAAGGAAGAACGAATACAGATAATTCTACTCATGGGAAATCGGAGTCAAAGAGAGGCCGCTGCTGAATTTAACAGACTGCATCCAGACCGCGAGCAAATAACACGGAGTTGTGTTAGCAGACTTGTTGCAAAGTTTAAGGAAACAGGAGCCTTATAAGATAAACCACGCAGTGGACCTTCAAGGAGGTCACTGACGATGATACAGCGACTGCTATCCTGGCTCATTTTAACAGAAGTCCCAATAAGTCTCTTCGGCGATTGTCCGCCGAGACAGGAGTGTCGAAAAGTAGCATCTATCGCATTCTTCAGGCTCACAAATGGCATCCATATAAACTTCAGATCCTACAGAAATTAAGCGATGATGATCCCGACCGGCGGATGGAATTTTGTGAATGGGCTACGGAACAATATGCTCGGGATGCCAATTTCCCATCCACCATTCTGTTCAGTGACGAGGCTGTTTTTTATGGAAATGGTGAGGTAAATCGACAGAACACCCGCTACTGGTCTCAAAACAACCCTCACTGGTATACCTCTTCAAAGGAACAAGGTGCATCTCGGGTGATGGTATGGTGTGGCATTTGGAAGGATCGCATCATAGGCCCCCTCTTTTTCGATGAACATGTCACTGGAGGCACCTACCTACGTATGCTCAAGGAAGAAGCATTTCCTAGTGTCTTGAATGAAGAAGGAAATTTCCCAACATGGTTCCAGCAAGACGGCGCTCCTGCGCATTACAGCACCCAAGTAAGGGAATACCTGTACCGACAATTCCCTGGTCATTGGATAGGACGTCGAGGGCCTGTGGAATGGCCCGCTAGAAGCCCGGATCTCACGCCACTAGATTTTTATCTCTGGGGCCACTTGAAAGCGCTGGTATACGCAGAGAAAATGCGGAGTGTTGAACATTTGCGGCAGCGCATTATTGGGGCATGTAATACCATTACTCCTGACATCATTCACCGTGTGCTTGCTGACTGGGTATCACGTCTGAATTTGTGTATTGAAAACAATGTTGGACATACTGAGCACGTTCTGTAAATAAAAGCTTTTGTTTTGCCTCTTTTAATTATTTTTCCTATGATGCCGGACTTATGGGACACCCTGTGTGTATATATATATATATATATATATATATATATATATATATATATATATATATATATATATATATAGTTAGTTAGTTAGTTAGTCAGTCTATGCGCCTTGGTACTGTAGTTGTTAGCGTCGCTGACTACGAATCCATCGGCCCTGGGATCGAGACCGGGTGACTGCAGACGACGCGCAGCAAAACCCAGCTGTTCATCCTTCTACACAATAAAAAAATTGGTTGGTAGATAAATGGGTACCCTGGGTAGCCTAGTGGTTAAGACGCTGGGCTGCTGGTAGGACGTGGTTCAGATTCCACGTTAAACTGTATGTCTGAGGAGGAGCGATAAGCTTGACCGTTAGAATGAACAATGCGGACGGAACTAAAAAACGAGGTTAACCAAGGTGTGTGTTTTTATATTACAGGAAATTACAGAATTTTGTTACTATTCAACTTGTAATTAATGAACTTAATTGGATATAAAAACCTTTGCATTACCAAAGGATGTTAGTAATTATAAACTCTTAAAAACCTACCATTGTTCTAAAAATGATGGAAATAATATTTTATATATATATATATATGTTGGTTGGTTGGTTGGCAAAGTCCCTGAACAGCCATGCGTCATATATATAATGAGAGTAAATTAGTTTTTTGAATTAATTAGGTTTTGTGAAACTTTGCAAGTGAGAAAGTTGGAATAAAAAAGTGTGTATTTGACGGCAATGGTTTGAGCTTTTGGCCATTCCCTCCCTCAAATCCGTCTTATTTAGCAGCGCTCCCTTCCCACCCATCCAACCATTAAGGACCACGTTCTAATCAAAGGACGAAAAGCGTACTCATTACAGGGTTTAATGGCCGTCTTATTTCTCGGTGCTGCGTCTCTTTGGAAGGAAGACGCTGTCCCATTGCTTGCTCGGCGTTCCTTCCGAAAACTGCGTGTCATCTCGCCATGCAAAATGCTCGCCCGATAACTCTCTTTAAGAGTCCCTTTCCAGTCCTCAACCTTTGCCCTCTTTCATCCGTCGCCCGAGTTCGAAAATCGCAAAAGCTTCGCGTCATTCGAGAAATTGCCGACGCCGAGGAGGAAACCTCGGGCCCTTTTCAGTTCCATTTTTAAAAATTTGGTTACTCGTTATTCTTTCGTTACTCGTTCCATTTCGGCGGCACTGTATCGTCGCTAGTGTGATATGTATATATATATAATATGGACAGTTGATATACGTTTATTGTCTTCCCTAATCATAGTGAAACGCTTGCCGTTGTCATGGTAAAAGTGAATAAAAACATTAAAGCTTTTTAAAGGTATAAAATTTTCACCTTTAATGTTTAAAATCTCCGATGTGATGATCCGTCCATTGAGAATTTCACCTTTTCTTTATTTTTAAATTTTTCATGAAGGAAATTAACGTGAGGCGCTTTCAGTTTTACCATTAATATTAATGTCCGTGTTTCGCCTCGCTATAATAATTCCTACTAAATTATGTACTGTATTAGATTTTCAATTTGTCATAAGCTTGCAACATAGCATTTGCCAAACCCTGTCATTTCGCTACTACACTTAGACTGAACCATTTAATACACACACACACACACACACACACACACACACACACACATTTTATTAATATTATATATATATATATATATATGCTGCAAACCCACAAGGAAAAAGAAAAACGATTCCAAGGCCCTGACGAGGTGTAGCTTTGAATACACGAAAGGACTTGGAATCGTTTTTCTTTTTCCTTGTGGGTTTGCAGCATTCATTTATTTCACGTGTTTTATTGTGAAATTCATCATATATATATATATATATATATATATATATATATATATATATATATATATATATATATATACACAGTATATATTAATAATATTAATTTGACCTATTTCAATAATAATAAAATACTTGCTAACGTATGTATGAACATGAAATTATGAAATTTGTTGTAAACGCACTTTACTCTCTCTAAAAAATTAAACTGTAGTTACGATGAAAATATTACGTTGTTCCGAATATCTATCTGACGTCAAAATGTGTAACGAAACGTATCGGAGAGCATCATTGCGCGCATTTATATATTGAGAATCGAGTTATTCGTTCATTCAATTCAGTACTTACGACAAATTCGACATCTAAGATGTTTTTTTTTTCATCATAAAAATTTTCCTTTAATGAAAAATGAATTCGTCCTTTCATTGCTTCGATAATTTAAAAAAAAAAAAAGGACCAAATTTATGTAGCGAGACTTTTTTAAAATTTTTTGTTATATAAAAATTTAAAGTGTTGTAAATGAGAGACTGATAAAACCCATAAAAAGATTAGCTAACAGGGTTTTTTTTTTTTAATTTTTTTACTCAACTTCGCTTTTTGTATTTTCTTTTATATCGACTTGAAAATTAGTTTTGCACTGACTATATACTACTTCAAATAAACTTTGACCACGTATCGTTGACATTTGAATATATATATATATATATATTATATATATATATATATATAATGTGTGTGTGTGTCCATAAATCACTTTACACACCATTCAGCTTCAATTGTATTTGTAAAAGTAATTTATGGCATATATATATATATATATATATATATGTGTGTGTGTGTATAATGTATGTATGTATGTATGTGTGTGTATAATATATATATATATTGTGTGTATATAATTATATATATATATTGTGTGTATATATATGGATGTGTGTGTGTGTGTGTGTATATATATGGATGTGTGTGTGTGTGTGTATATTAACATATATGGATGTTTGTGTGTGTATAATATATATGGATGCGGGTGTGTGTGTGTATATGTATATATATATTATATATATATATTTGTTTCGTTCTTTCGCTCTCATCTTGCGCGGATAATTCTCCTATACAAAGTGTCGTTCTTTACGTTAATTATACTGCGTGTTTGCAGTTATAATAATATATATATATATATATATATATATATATATATATATATAGTGTTGGTGCATGATGAACCACGAGATTGAAAACTGTCGAGTCATTTGTATGTAATGGGAAGGAAGGAAGGTTATAGATCAGATTTACGGTAGTGTTCATTAATTGTTGAATTTCTCGTTTTCCCGCGACTGCGTTCATTCGTAACAATGAACAAAATTGATTTTGCTCACGAATCGCTTTCTTTCCGCTTGTTATGCGACCGTGATTTCAGGTGTACGAGTCCCACGTTCGTAAAAAAAAAAATTCTTAAATACGTCTTTTAAATGTTGCTTGAAAGTTCCTCCGGGTTACATAAATCGGAATGCACTGAGCCACACCTATCTTTACGGCTCAATGTATCCCGATTTCGGTAACTGATCGACTCTTCATTTCGGACGTTATGATGATGATGATGTTGCTCGGAATGAAGCGCATTTCGAGTTGTGCATTATGTACGCGTCTTCAAGGACGCTGGACCATAAACACGCGGTATATTAAACGTAGCTCGTACTGTAAAGACGAATAGTTTTATTGGTGTGTACCTACCTTTTCTTCCTCTTTCAAACTGCCGTTCCTTTCCCCTTTGGCCGCATCTCTTCCCTCGTCTCCCCTCTCTGGGCTCTTGGCATTAGACATAGAGAAGGAAGGAAGCGCGGAACGACGGCGATATCGGGCGTCTTGACACCGCGGACAAAACCAGCGAAATTAATCGTCTCTCGACCCATTTCACTCTAAAGCACGATAAGGATCCTCCGCCATCAGTATTCCTAATGGCATCTGTCTGTCACGATTTCTGGCACCGAGTTTTTCGCCTTCCTTCACAGTTTCAATATTCTTTTTGAGTTTTTCTTTATATAAATTTCTTCTTTATTTGCGCAGTTTCTCTTTGGTATCTAAGATGGAGATAAAATTCTGTCAATTTATGGACCCATCGGCGCTTTTCATTGCAAAGTCCTTTTTATCTATCCTCCACTAAATTAGAGACTGTGCTTACACCTATTCCGTTTTGCTTTCCCGACCTCCTAATTTATAATTGATCAGACGATGACCCAAAATACATACGTTGCGAGTGTAAAAAGTGGATTAAATAATCTCTCGTGTTGTACAATATACTGAGCTTTATAAGGCCACATTCGCACCGCCATAAAAATAGTGGACAGCACTTCGCCAGATAAGACGTAAGTTTTGCGAATTGCGGTGGCATAATTTTTATATTTCGCCCTTATGACCGAATATAATACGCGCTCTATTCGTCTCCCTGTTTATAATCCTTTGGTTTTATTTTTCTAAAGGTTTTTCCAATTATATATATATATATATATATATATATATATATATATATATATATATATATATATACGCGCACGCGCTTTATTTTATTTCTTCCGTGCCCCACATATGTAAAACGAGCAAGTTGATGAGAAGTGTAACGCGTTTTTACTTTCTTTTTCGTGTTTATTTGCGAGATCGATGCTTTAGATAGCGGTAATAAGACTTCAAAGATTGTTTTAATTTCGGTGTTGTTTTTGTCACTTTACTCTTTTTTGTGTGGGATCGAAATAAATACGTGTGACGCATTTCTAGCGATGACTGAATTTCTTCAATCTCGTGTTCCGTGTAAATGGCGTTTCAGAGAGATTGTTATCAGTATTCAGTCTTAAAATAAAGCTTAATTATTAAATGGTTCTTTGTGCACGTAATAAATATATATATATATATATATATATATATATATATATGATTAATTTCACAATTAAACACGTGAAATGAATGAATGATGCAAACCCACAGGGGAAAAAAAATGATTCCAAGGCCTTTCGTGTATTCAGAAGTACACCGCATCATTCCCTGACGAGGTGTACTTCTGAATACACGAAAGACCTTGGAATCATTTTTCTTTTTCCCTGTAGGTTTGCATTTTAGATACACACACACACACACACACAGAGTTACAAGGACAAGATGAAGCCTCATAGACCTTTCGTTCCACTCCTGTTATTAAACTGGTTCATTTTATAACTATTCTAGCAGTAATAGAAAAGCATAAGGCTCCCCCAACCCTCCACTCCGTCCCGGTACGGAAAAAGGTTGAAAAAATACCTTGCCTTGACCCTGGAAAAGTAACCAAGGAAATTTTACAGGAAAGATAACATATAAGCTAGCTCTACAATTACGCTATGCACACAGAGATCGTACACTAGATAACACCGCTGTATAAATTAACTAATAGTAATATACTTATGCCGACCGCACATCAATCACTTGGTAACGTCACAGAAACCTCAAACATATGGTTTTGATTTTATACAAAATATTTACAGCTCTATTTACGGAGGTATCGGTCTAATAAAGACCCCATGACTGACTTCAGGCTAGCTCCAAAAGGATTAAGAGGGGTAAATGTTAAACTCTCCATCACACCGGCAAAGTGCCGAAATGCTTCTATTGGAAAGGGGTTGAAACCGGAATGAAGAACAAATCAGATTTTCTACACCATACCCTCACCCGTCACGTGCATCCAACCACCCAAAAGAAAGAAGAGAAAAAAAAGAAATCGTGACGGCAGAAACGCAATTCTACCTCACCTAATCCATGCCATGCATTTTTAAAGTTTTTTTTGTTCGTTATGAAATTGTTACTACAAAATATTTTCTTTATTTTTAGACATATTAACGATGCAGGGAAGGGTGTGAACCCGTTTTCTTTAATTGGATGTCTGTCATGTGTGTGTCTCCCAACTCTCTAAATGTCGCCGAGTTTCAACTTTGGTCTCCTGCCGTGAAAGGTGTTTATGCAGCAAGTGATATATTTAGTCGTTCATACTTCACTGTGTTGTGCCATCTTGACAGTAGAGAAAATCTTTCTGGCGAGGAATATCAATGGAAGGTCCCTGTATCTATCCCCGTGTACTTCTTATGGAGAATGAGTATGTTTCGTGGTGTGATCACCCGTTATTGCTATGGCGAATTCAACTGTGTGTGTGTGTGTGTGTGTGTGTGTGTGTGTGTGTGTGTGTAAGATAGAGAGAGAATAATAATAATAATACGGTATGAAAGAATTTGCCGCATGCGTTTCCATATTGAATGTTTTATTTCTTTAGGAGCCAAAGCTTGTTCTCTCTCATTTAGATAAATAAAAGATCTCTCTTAATGGCATTATGAATAAGAGTGCCTCTCTCCTCCCTTCTCCTACTTACAAAACCAAAAAGGCGTATTTGTAAGGGGCGCCTTATTAACGGTCCGCATTATGCCACTTGACGATCAAGGTCAACATAGGTAAATCCAGAATCAAATACTGAGCCCAAGCACTGGTCTCGTAAAGTTTATTTTATAGGCTGTTGATAGCAATTGGAGCGTTTACGACGCTTTTGGCCCGGGACAGAAAGTAAAGACGAGGGAAAGGAAGGGGAACCGATGGGGAAGCAAGGGGGACAGTTCGGATACGCCACTTTTTTTCCTTTACATTTTTATATACAGGGTGTCTCAAAAGTCAGACATATAGGAACTGTTCCTTTTCATTGCAGATATTTAGGTACACATTTGCACTGAAAACACACTTGCTGTGTCCTGATTTCTGATAGATATATATATATATATACATACATACAGGGTGTTTCATAACATGTGGAACGCACTTTCAGAATGGATTGAGGACCTGAAACCAACGAAAAAAGTTTATATAAACATATACCCGAAATCGTTTTTGTTTCTGAGTTACAGCCCGTTTTGTGTTCCAGCAATTCTTTCAGCAAACAGTTTACCAAACACTGCTTGCCGACAATGTTTGCGAGTGTGTACGACACTTATTTCATGTATGGCCTTGCCGATTATAATGTTTCGTACACTCTATGACACGTTTCAATATCGTTGAGTGTAGAGCCATCAGTCAGTCAGAGGTGCATCGTGGTGTTTCACTGTTCGTATTCGTAACTTCTTACCGTGAATAAGTGCAGTCCAATGAAAAAAAAAAAAAAAAACCTTTGTGCTATTCAGTGATGTGCATTTGAAGTGAAAATGGAGACTTATTCAAACAGAGAAATGGCAGATCTGCATCTCGTGTATGGACTTGCCGAGTGTAATGCGGCCGCAGCAAGACGTCTGTATGCGGAAAGGTTTCCGAATCGCCGTCTGCCAGATAAGAAGACCTTTCAGAGAATAGACGAGCGTCTTGGTGATACAGGATCATTCAACAAGCGAGTTTCAGATGGTGGTAGACCAATCAGCGCCAGAACTGTTGAGTTGGAGGAGCGGGTCCTGAATCGCGTGGAGGAACATCCTGATGTCAACACCCGAAGGATAGCAGCTGCAGAGAGTGAAAGATACACAACTGTGTGGAGAATTTTACGGGAACAGCAGCTTTACCCATATCACATTCAGAGAGTACAAGGCCTTACTGAAGCTGATTTCCCACCACGAGAGGTTTTTGTACTTGGTTCCTTCAACAGTGTGCTCGCGATCCGCTTTTTATCCTCCGTGTTTTCTGATGAGGCTGCCTTCACAAGAAATGGCGTGATCAATTTTTACAACACTCATCACTGGGCCGAAGAGAATCTGCATGCCATCATCCAGTCAAGGAACCAACAATAATTTAGTATCAATGTATGGGTAGGACTTATTGCCGACAACTTAATCGGTCCTTTTGTTTTGCCTGGAAGATTAACAGGAGAATCCTATTCCAATTTTTTAAGGAATGATCTAAGCGATTTACTAGATGTTCCTCTTGGTGTCCAACGTCGTATGTGGTTTATGCATGACGGCGCTCCGCTTCATTTTAGTCAAGTAGCCAGACTATTTGGATGACCATTTCCCTGATAAATGGATAAGCCGTGGAGGACCCATTGCGTGGCCTGCTCGCTCCCCGAACCTGAATCCAGTCGATTTTTACCTGTGAAGTCATCTGAAATCCATCGTTTACGTGACACCCATTGACAACGTTGAAATGCTTCGTAAACGTGTAGAACAAGGATGCCAGAAAATCCGAGCAATACTTGGAATGTTTGAACGCGTCAGGCAGTCTATGACGAGGCGTGTTCAGACGTGTATTCAAGCGCAAGGCGGTCATTTTGAGCACTTCCTTTAAAGGTAACAGATACTTGCTGGAACACACAACGGGCTGTAACTCGGAAACAAAGCGATTTCGGGCATGTGTTTATATAAACTTTTTTTCATTGTTTTCAGATCCTCAATCCATCCTGAAAGTGGGTTTCACGTGTTATGAAACACTAATATATATATATAATATATATATATATATATATATATATGATCTATGCAAATAATCGATAATTGATGAATTTGTTACTGATTAATTAGACTTGTTTTGCGCTATGGCCAGTAAAAGAGAGGGTAAATTTGGTCTCATTCGAGAGAAATGCAGTCATCGGTCTTGTGTTGAAGGAATAAGTTTTCGTTGAAACGAGTATTCATGGATTTCGCTCACGAATTACTTCAAGCCTTACTGTAACTCTTAATTAGTAACCTACCGCTTATATATATATATATATATATATATATATACTGTATATATATATATATACACACACACACCATTTTTTTAGTTTGGTTTGCGTGTTTATGATAGCTTTGTTGGTGCTTGTGCGTGCAATGGGTCGCGACTGACGCCGTGATGAACTTCAGTTTGACAGGCGATCCCGAAACACTGTTCGAAAAAGGAGGGTAAAATGAGGGAACGGTCTCAGTTCACAAACATTAAACTACAGCCTATTGAGTAGCATATATATATATATATATATATATATATATATATATATATATATATATATATATATATATATATATATCTTTGGTTTGCTTCCGCTCGAATTGTTCATTGTGACGAAGGTCAAGCTTTTCACTCCACCTTAGACCTGCAGTTTAACGTGGAATCCGAACCACGCCCCATCAGCAGCCCAGCATCTTAACCACTGGACCACCCAAAGTACCCATTCATCTACCAACCACTTTCTTTATTGTGTGGAAGTATGAACAACTGGGTTTTGCTGCGCGCCGCCTACGTCACCGGGTCTCGACCCCTGGGCCGATGGATTCGTAGTCAGCGACGCTAACCACACCACCACCGAGGCTCATATATATATATATTATATATACAGGGTGTCCCGTAAGTCTGGACCCATAGGGCAAAATTAATAAAATTACAAAATAGTCCCAGTTTCGCTGGACATGCGTTGAAGTGACTTCTTGGGACTGACAGCGAAGCTAGCCAACACATTGGTACTGGTTTCGTCTTCCGTAACAGTCCTTGAAGGTCCTCTGCGAGGCTTGTCAGCTACGGATCCAGTTTCCTTAAATTTGGCTATCAACTTGCCAACACATCTGTATGTGATTGGTGCGCGGTCTGGATGCATATTGTTGAATTCTTCGGCCACTTCCTGGTGACTGCGGGTCCCGACCAGCAAAATAACTTGAACTCTCTCCTCTCTAGTCAGTGACATGGTTTACCTGCAACATAATAAAAAAATATATTATAAATCCCTATGGGTCCAGACTTACGGGACACCCTGTGTATATATATATATATATATATATATATATATATATATATGTGTGTGTGTGTGTGTGTGTATAAATATAATTTTTTTCTGGCGGTACGCAACGATACG
The DNA here is from genome assembly GCA_023014485.1 of Bathynomus jamesi. Classification (NCBI taxonomy): domain Eukaryota; kingdom Metazoa; phylum Arthropoda; class Malacostraca; order Isopoda; family Cirolanidae; genus Bathynomus; species Bathynomus jamesi. The sequence goes on from JAJOZX010001461.1 coordinate 27,251, forward strand.
CAGTACCGGCACCTTTTCTCAAAAAATTAAAGTCCGTTATTTCCCCCATCCCCCGAGAAGTCCGCGCGCGCATTTTAACTGCAAACACCACACAGTATAATTAATGTAAAGAACGACGCTTGTGTAGAAATGTCCGCACAAGATGAGGAGAGAGAACGAACAAATGAAAAATGAGGCACCTCCCAGGAATCGAACCAGGATCATCCAATTGCCGGTCGGATATGCTAACCACTCCACCAAGGTCCCCGATCAGTCACAACTTGTAATTCTCCTCCATACGAGCGGAATCGAATGCCCTGAGGGGGCATCTTCTCATGCCGTACATATATACATTTTAACTGCAAACAACACACAATATAATTAATGTAGAGAACGACGCTTCTGTAGGAGAATTACGAGTTGTAACTGATCGGGGACCTTGGTGCAGTGGTTAGCATATCCGACCGACAATTGGATGATCCCGGGTTCGATTCCTGGGAGGTGCCTCATTTTTCATTTGCTCGTTTTCTCTCCTCATTTTGTGCCGACGCTCTTCTACACAAGGGTCGTTCTTTACATATATATATATATTTACATTTAACCTTTCGTAATCTTTGGTTAGCTTCCGCCCGAATTGTTCATTCTGACGAAGGTCAAGCTTTTCACTCCACCTTAGACCTACAGTTTAACGTGGAATCCGAACCACGCCCCATCAGCAGCCCAGTGTCTTAACCACTAGGCCACCTAGGGTACCCATTTATCTACCAACCACTTTCTTGTGTGGAAGGATGAACAGCTGGGTTTTGCTGTGCGCCGGCTGCCGTTGGGTCTCGAACCCGGGGCCGATGGATTCGTAGTCAGCGACGCTAACCACTACACCACCTATATATAATATATATATATATATATATATATATATATATATATATATATATATCAGAATCATGAGAACACTGGCATTTTCGATGTTTTGTTTATAGTAGCATTCATGCCGTAATCCGTATATGAATGCATATTTTTCTGTTCTTGCAGAATAAATACAGAATGATCCTTCTGAAGGATACGACTAGCTTTGAGACGGGCATGATAAGTATAGGAACCCGTTTGGCTGGTGCCACAGTGACAAAAGCTCCCCCATATTGCCCATGTATTTCCAGGGTGTCCTCGCGTTTGCACCGAACTTAACTTATCCTCTAAAATGTGTTTGTTTCATTTGGGTCAAAATGTACCGTACTTTTCGACTGAGCTAATTCTTTTAGGCCCTAATACTAATACGATATAAATCTACCTGCGAATTCAACTAAGCAAACCTAACAACTTTATTATAATCATTCTTAATATGGTAGTAAAAGGATGTCTGTTTTAGTTGTCACAGACGAAACTATATAAAACGTTACGCCTTTTGGAGCAGAAGTTAAATTTTGGCGAAGACGTTATAGTCTAATTTCCAAGAACAGTAACCAAGGTACAAGTTTATGGTCGGCATTGAGAAAAAAGAAAATCTACAAGTACATTATAGTAGTAATGAAAACACTGATGTCTCTCTTTGACGTCTACGGATGTTCATTGCCTTCCATGAAGCCATAACCTTGGCGACTATTCCTCGAGAATCATGAATAATCTCGGCGACTTTTCTCACTGGCACCAGCTAAACGAGTTCATACGAGTACTTATCATCATCCTCTCAAAACGAGTTATGTTTTTCGAGTGACTATTTATTCCGCAAGTATAGAGAAACCTACAGTAAATGTTGTCATTATAATATGCATTCATATATTAATTTAATAATGAAGAATATGACGCCATGAAGGGATATCGGAAACTGAACACCGAACATGGGAATGTTTCTATGCATTATTCTGATCACCCTCTGTAGATTTCGATGTAATGAATGTTCTTGCAAAAAATTCAAGGGAAATACTTTCCAAAAGATCGTTAATTATTTGTGAAACACACACACACACACATACACATACACACACACACGACGAGGTTTAAGAATATACTAATGATTGATTTAATTTGAATGCAACACGTATATGTTCAGTAAAGATCATGAGAAATGCAATGCAGGGAAAGGATCTTCCATTCATCATAAACTGAGAAAAATAAAAACTGTGAAAAATCGCGAGATTTTTAAACTTTTATAGTAATAATTCATTGAAATTAAGCGGAAAGAAGTGAAGATGTATACTGAGGCCTGAATGTAAACATTTGAGTACACTTAATTAGAAAGAATTGATGAAAGCGAGTGTTTAAGTACCTTTTTATTGGTATTTGTCCTTAAAAATCCGGCGTTGCAATAGCAGTGTCTGATAGAAATCTGGCCATTTCTCTATACCTGTCATACAGAGCTTCCTTCTTACTGTTTAGCAAACTGAGCAAAGTGTTTACAGTAGATATCCTACTTAATGTTATTTCCATTTCATTCTACACCCGAGTGTGAGAATTTTAAAGGAGGCAGTTCTCAAATGTATCTATTTCTCTTTCATGCCATTCTCATCCGCGGCTTTCCCACTTTAGCTCGACGAAACCGAACCTGGACCAATGTCAGATCTGGTTAATATTTCCTAACTGAGCCTTTCTCATTTGGCGCCTTTACGGCAAATACGATTGGGAGTGACATCGAGAAACTCTTTCCTCAAATCGGAATTTTTCGCTTCGTCATTCTCATTCCCAGTACCAACGAGTGAGAGAATTAATCCTCGCAGTGCATCTTCACGGTGACGCTGAAAAGTAAAAACTGATCATTTCCATTCTGTTTAATTATCTGAAGTTCTTAAATGCGTTCATTAGTCAGGTGGTCGTAATTGTGAAATTAAGTAGCCCAAGTAAATAATTAAAAATGGTCGTTTTGTCGATAATGATCTGGTAATCTAATTTAATGATCTGGTAATCTAATTTTAGCCCGATTCCAGTTTTCAGTAATCGAGTGAACACTACCTTAAAGGAAATGTTGTTGATTAAAAGCTAGCTTTGTTTTATGAGTACTTTGAATGAGCCGCATTCCTTCGTATCGGCGAAGGACTTCCCTTTTACCTGTTGCCTCCGTCCCGACTTTATTTGCAGCACCAACTTCGTAACTAAACGTCGCGTGGAAATCTCTTGTGCGACTTTAATGCTTCATTTACTGTAACGTGTATATATATATATATATATATATATATATATATATATATATATATATACACACACAACAAACACACACACACACACACACACACACATTTCAACTGCAAAGAACACGCAGTATAAATAACGTAAAGAACGACGCTTGTATAGGAGAACATTCCACGCAAGATGAGAAGAGAGAACGAAACAAATGAAAAAATGAGGTAACCACCCGGGAATCGAACCCGGGATCTTCCGATTGCCGGTCAGATATGATAACCATTACACCACGGGCCTCATTCTAACAAATGCCGTAATTCATCTACATACGCGCAGAAACCCGTGTGGTTACCACATTTTTTCATTTGTTTCGTTCTCTTTTCTCATCTTGCGCGGAATGTTCTCCTATACAAGCGTCGTTCTTTACGTTATTTATACTGCGTGTTCTTTGCAGTTGAAATGTGTATATATAGATACGGCATGCGGGAGGTGCCCCCTTGGGGCATTGGTTTCTGCGCGTATGTAGATGAATTACGGCATTTGTTAGAGTGAGGCCCGTGGTGTAATGGTTATCATATCTGACCGGCAATCGGAAGATCCCGGGTTCGATTCCCGGGTGGTTACCTCATTTTTTTATTTGTTTCGCTCTCTTCTCATCTTGCGCGGCATGTTCTCCTATACAAGCGTCGTTCTTTACGATATATATATATATATATATATATATAATAATGCGCCTCGGTGGTGTAGTGGTTAGCGTCGCTGATCGCTGACTACGAATCCATCGGCCCCGGGTTCGAGACCCGGTGACGGCAGCCGGCGCGCAGCAAAACTCAGCTATTCATCCTTCCATATAATAAAGAAAGTGGTTGGTAGACCACGTAACTGCAGGTCTAAGGTGGGGTGAAAAGCTTGACCTTTGTCAGATTGAACAAATTCGGGCGAAAGCTAACCAAAGGCGTGTGTGTGTGTGTGATGCAAATTCGCAAGGAAAAAGAAAAATGATTCGTTGTGGATTTACATCATTCATTCATTTTACGTGTTTAATTGTGGAATTCATCCCATATATATTATACAGTGTGTGTATATATAGGGTGTCGCAGAAGTCGCGCACCATTGGCTAATGTAGCTTCATTCAGTTTAATTATTTTAAGATAGCTTTTTTATTAACTGTACATACTAATAATTTTATTATTCGAACATTATCGAACATATATTGTAATTAAACATCATTTATAAGCCATTTCGACTAGTAAACCTCGTAAATCTGAATAAAACCTATGGTGCGACTTCTGAGACACCATATAATATATATATATATATATATATATACATACAGGGTGTCCGAGAATTATCTGTACAATTTGTGGTTGTTATTAAAAGTCAACCATGAAGTGTAGAAATTCCATGTTGTCCCATTTTACAGAGAATCTCATTAAGTTTTTTCTGATACCAAGTTTGACAAGTTTTTAGAAATTCCAGTGTGTCCGAACATTATCTGTACAATTTCATCTTTTAATAAAATTCTTGATAACACACGTAAAATTCTTAAACAAGATTATTTAGAATCTGTATTTTCAAAAGTTTCTTTTATTAAAGTAACGTTGTTACAAACATTCGATATGTGCACCATTAGTGATTCGCAAAACATCCAATCGATACTCCAAATGTTGCCATGTACGTTGCAGCATATCCACATCAATTCGCTCAATAGCAGCTGTGATTCTTGCTTTTAAATCATCAATGTCTGTCACCCGCGTACATTTCTACAAAACTGGTCAAAACGTGGTATCAGAAAAACTTAGAGATTCTCTGTAAAATGGGACAACACTGGAATTTCTACACTTCATGGTTGACTTTTAATAACAGCCAAAAATTGTACAGATAATTCTCGGACACCCTGTATAATGTATATATATATATATATATATATATATGATCTCCAACTGTTGACTCTTAATCGGGGCTCATGGTTATGCCATTGAACGACACGAGTTGATAGTCATTTTATATTTCAATACCCGACGTGTAAGAATCACTTTTTCATCGAATAAAAAAAATAGTTTGCATTTTCCAGTTTCAGTGTCCAGTCAATCATCTTCGTCCAGTAGCGGGGATGACTGATACCTTGTATGGGAGTGTGTTGAGAGGATGGGGGTAGAACGTGCGTTATATGCGTGGTTAACTCTTCTTCTAAGTCTTATTACTCCCACGATAGTTCCACGAAAGTTCTTGTAGTGTGTGATCGACGGTTCTTTCTGCTTGATTGGAACCTTTAATTAATTATTAATTATATATTTATCACCAGACCTACTTAATAACCGTGTGTGTGTGTGTGTATATATATATTATATATATATATATAATATATAAAAGCTGTTTTTTAAAATTTTGAACGGGTATTTCAGTGTTGTGAAGTATTTAATAGTAGAGATCCGTTGGTTTCTCCCGTGCGAGTGACTGGGTTCGAACCCCGTCAGTAACTAATTTTACTTATCGCATTATGGGCGTTTATGAGGCGTGTTTTGGAATACATTTTAATTACTGCTTTATCCCGAGAAATTAGGAGGAAGACGTCGGTGGATTTAGGGAAGGGGTGGGAAGACGCAAGGCGGCCGGCCGCAGGGAAGCCGCGGGCGCAACGGCCTACGTACGTACGCACCACCGATTCCTCCATAAATTCCGGCAGCCGTTAATTTGGGAGGGCGGCGTTTCGCGCAAGCCGAGACATATGGCTGCAATTATGGAGGCGCTACATCCATTCGGGGCTTTATGGCGGCGCGCTTCGGATCGTTCTCCATTATAAAAGTGCTTAATGGAAACTTATTGATGTCAATTGGCTATTAAGAAGGAACAGTGGCAGCTCGATGACAGATTCGTATCGGGATTTATGACGCAGGTTTGCCCGCTTTGCAAATCTTGGAGGAAAGCCGATCCTGAAGGAAGGAGCTCGCAGTCCGATGACGCCTAATGATGCGTGGTTCATTCACGAAGAGAAAAAAAAGACTTTCTCGTCGTTGTTTTCGTCCGCGCCAATAAATATAACATGAATAAATGTCCGTTACGAAGTTTTCAGTGCTTTATTACGCGTAATTTGTGCGCATGACGGAAAGTGGATGATGTGTTTAGTTCGGTCTGAAATTATATAATATTTGAAATAGGCTTCTCATACCACGTGCCCGTTTCTATAAGAAATGTTTGTACACACACACACACCACACACACACACACACACACACACACACACACACACACACACACACTTACTTTTGACAATTTCCGCAGTAACTTATATGCATGAAAATCAGTCCATAAAGAACTAAAAGTAGGAAAGTGCATTGGAAATTCACATTTTGTAAGTTCTGAAACGTTTGCGAAGCCCGTTACTAAACTTGCTGTAATAATTCTGATTTCATTCCCATTGCCAGATTTATGTCATCGATTATTTGAGATTATTAAAAGTATTCTTCCGTTTCGGAAATTCATTTTGAATGCAGGTTCGATACGAACGTGGTGATAATCCTGAACCGACATAAGCCATGCCTGTAGGACCAAAAATTTTTTTTTTGTTAACAAGGTTTGAATGATGATAACCAAAAGATTTTTTTCCTCCCAGATGATATTGGGATTTTTATTCAAATTTTTTCGTTTTCGCATATTTCAAAATGAGTATTTTTGTAAATGAAGGCTAGATTAAGTTAGATTTATAGGTTAAATTAAAGCATTCTGCGTTTAGTCGTCTTTGTTTGGGGAGATTACGCTTATTTTCTTTGAAAGAATTTGCATTCGAAAAAAAAAAAAATTGTGGATGTGTCTAGAATTTGATTGGTCGGTGAAAAGGTTCGTCTTTGAAAGGCCCAAACACATTTTTCCATTTTGTTTACTTCAATTTTTACCTTAAACTTTGAGCGTTTTCATATTCATAATATTCACTCATTGTAATTAGCTTCCTAATATGCGAAACTTAATAACGTAGCAACATTATTAATTATTATTATTTTACTACTAGTAGTAGTAGTAGTGGAGCCACTAGTGCAGTATGTTAATGAATTGTTTTTCCTTTTCAGTTTTGTCTCTCCGCAACACTCAAGAGGAGGAACCTCCGGACCCTCAGCTGATGCGGCTCGATAATATGCTAATTGCGGAAGGTGTCGCAGGACCAGAGAAGGGCGGCGGCGCTGGGGCCGCGGCCAATGCATCGGCCGCAGCCGGTGCGGGAGACTCGGCGATCGAACATTCAGATTATCGCGCAAAACTGTCTCAAATTAGGCAGATTTATCACCAAGAACTGGAGAAATACGAACAGGTGAGCGGCGTTTCGCCTTCCATTCGGCACTGCTTCCTATTGGTCTCGTATTGATCAGATTAAACGCGAGATTTCATCGTCGCATTTAGAGGTTGTGTTTTATTTGGCACTCATTTATTAATACGCATTTGTCGACTGATTCAAATTCCACCGCTGGTCGAATCAGCATAGTGTGTGTATATATGTTTCTCTCTCTCTCTCTCTCTCTCTCTCTCTCTCTCTCTCTCTCTCTCTCTCTCTCTCTCTCTCTCTCTGTAATGAGAGAGAGAGACTACTCTAAGTATGAAGGGAGGGCGATGATGAACGCACGATGTAGTTATATCTTTCTTTTTTAAGTAATTGCGAGTTTTAATCCGTGAGTCGATCGTCCATCATAAGACGGCTCTCCTCTGATGAATGGGTTGGAGCGAGGGGTTGACTCGCACCGATGCTGCTTTGTTTGAGAGGTGTCGAGGCGGCAGCTCGCACGTCACCAAAGCAAACGTTCCTAATTTATGAATCCTCCTTGATAAATGATCTCTCAGGTGAAGAAGGATTTTCGCCGAGGGGAGGCCCTGTCACACGCGGAGAGAGGGAGGAGTCTCTAATGAGGGCCTTTAAGGCTCTGTCCACCGAGAATAAAATAGAGATATGTGTCCGGCTTTTCATGTAAATTGGTGCAGAGGGGAAAGTGTCAATATTCGAGTGGTGAGGGAAAGTAGTCTCTTTAATAAGGGTAATTATACGCGGATTCAACCTCTATAGGAAGGTTTTCTTAATTGCTTTGAATAGTCATTAATTTGAAATGTTTTCCGGATTGACGCTAAATGGAGGACTCCGATGAATAATATTCGCGATCAAAATTAAAATTTAGTCTTGTTTGAGAGAATTTAGGATTCGTTGTTGAAAACCGTTCTTTTTACGAGCATAAAAGTGTTCGAAACTTTTCTTGACCCTTTTTTTTTGTCGCGTGATCTTAATGGGATTTGTAATTAAGAATCCCAAACATACGTTTCAAAGAATTTCAGTAAATGAATTATAGTACTTCGCGTTTGAAAATTACTATAATTTCATTCTGTAGTGTTTAAAGTGTAGGCCTAAAATTCAGTTTAAAAAGTATGTTCCTCGAATAGGCGCGAATTGTTCGCCTATACTTTCATTATTTCATTAGGCGTATTGCGTTTAGTTTTCTCAATTCTGATTTGATGATGATGGTACGAATGCTTTGTGTGAATTTCAGTTGTTTCATTGAATGTTGGTATGGTTGTGGGTTATATTCGTGTTTGCTCGCAATTTTCTTTTCAATCGAGAGTTTCATATCGCAGCTGCCCCTTCCTTTTTCGCTTCTTCCCGTTCTGTTCCCCACTCTTACCCTGGCATCCTCCTCCTCCTCCTTCTTAGCATCTTCTTTGTTCCTTATCTTCCCTCTTTTCCGTTCCCTTTCCCTTTCCCTTCGCCTCGCAGATTCCTTATCCCTAATTCCGCTGATCCTCTCGCCGTCCGTCTCTCCTCTCGCCTGAGAGCGAAGGAGTGCCATAAGGGCCAAATCCCCGCGCGACGCCCGAGACGCGAGGCAATTCCGGCCTTCCTTAGCGGATCGCCTTAATGTCGGCCGCCGCAACGAGCGCAAAAAGCTTTATGAATAGGCACAACAAAATGGAATGAAGCTCATTCGCAGTTATTCTACCAGCGGCCGGACGAACGCTCCTATTGACTTCCCAGAGTGACAATTATTATTCGATCGTATATATATATATATATATATATATATATATATATATATATAAACTGATTTAAGGCGTTGGTAAATTATTAAAATGCGAAAATTAACTTTGATATAAATTAATTCCATCGAATATTTAATTTATCGTAAAATCTAATCGAAGATGTTTTTCTTCAGGAAATTGAAAAGAAACGAGAGTAGTTACGATAGTGATGATGACGAGTTCGATGGTACCGATCTCCAGAATGATCAGTCGTAACCCTTATTGCGAAATCGGATCTCGCTATAGAATCACGCATGAATGGAATGCGACCATAAATAATGCGGTCCTTACGCGCATACACCCACGGATAAAGGGAAAGTGCATGTAGCGTTATCAATTGTCGTGCTCTTTAATCAGTAGACGTTCTCATTCCTGCAGTTCTTTTATGCGTTCTTCGATTTATTTTAGTGGAGTCGCGAGGTTTCCTTTCTTTTAAAATACGTACAGTACGTATATACATACTCGGTATCGGGAGATAACAATTAGTTTTGAAGTAATTGGCAGAAGGTGCTTCCTTGCATTTAAACCGTTTCATTGGGTTAAGTCTAAATTGAGGAATTGGAATGGTCGTCGACTGTAACTATATTAATTAGTGTTTAATATCAGTTATGATACTCGGCAGTATGCGGTTTATCGAAGAATTTTCTAAGTTGGTGTTTACGACTTATTCGTTACCTCTCTCACTTTGTCAACCGGTGTTCGAAAAGTCTCTCTCTACCCAATCAGAATTATATGAATGAATGAATGAATGAATTTTTTATTTTACAGTATTCCGTAATATTTTTTATCGAAATAATTCCTTACTCGAACGTTGTATGGAAGATACAAACCATTTTTAGAACATTCCAAAGGCATTTTAATATTAAATAAATAGCGATTATACAAGATAGAAAATATCGGTGTATTTCGCGTATGATAGTTGACGTTAGTGTCTATTATGAAAGGTAAAAATTTAAAGTTTGTGTTCTACTTTTTAGAAATAAATAAATCCGCAACTTTCTATTTATTTTAACTTATAAAAATTAATATTAACCCGAAGTTTGCGCCCAAATCTTCGTTTTAATGTAAAGTTCAAATTTCACTAAAATTTATTTTATGCAAAAGTTATCTTTTAACTGATATAATTAACGGTAATCAATCCTCAAAACTACGGAATCAACTGTTACTCTCCACTATTATTGTAAGAAAAATACAGTAAATTACAAAATTATCATTCTAATTATTGCGTATTCGCTTCTCTGCAGTTTAGGTAAAAGATTTGTTGCGAGCGGCGAATTGTCTTTACAGTCGTAGGTGTGTATATTCGTGGGCCACATAATTTATTGCTTATTCCGAAAGCTTTGTCACAATGCTGTAATTGTGAAGTATGCGTTTGGTCGATGAACCACACTTGACGGCCTTCAATTATTTTTTTTAATTTTTTTTTTTATTTTTTTTTTTCGTCAGTATTAGGTTAGGTTAGGTTATTCAGCGTTTGGGAACTTCGTTGAATTTGAGTAAAAAAATGATGAAAATCCTTTTAATTGTATAATATTAACCTATTTACCAAAAGATTATTATTTAGACATGACTGCAGTTAACCTTCTTCAAGACTCGATTGACGCATTGCACAAACGCGTTGATCTTTACCGATAGACTTTAATTCGTTGTAAAGAAATGATGTAACAGAAGATCAACAAATATTCTTTATTCCTCTATTAATAATAATAATAATGTATTACGAAGTGCGAATTATATAAACACCAGATGTTTCTAAAAGAATGAAATGAAACTGGATAAATTGATAGATTTATGAAAATAGATAGACGAATAAATTAATAAAAGAATAAAACGTAAATAGGAGTTAATGAGCATAAACATTACATAAAAAATATGTCGTAATTTGTAGAAAAAATTGGGTAAAAATATAAGATAATTTCAAGTTTTGGCAAATTTAGTATAAATTAAATGAACATGATTCAGGTTTACGTTTAAAATGAAAATAATAATAATTTTTAAGTAAAAATTGCGTACACAATTTCGGAAGAAGGTTCACCTACAAATATAGTTTTGAAAAGCATGAGAAATTACTAATTGGGAATGTTTTGGTTTCTTTCGCTACTTTATTCTTTTTTGATGTCAGTAACTAAATTTTAAAAAAACCCTAATTATTATTAATTAGTAATTTTTTATGCTTTTTAAAAACTTTCTAGGTGAACTTTTTTCCGAAACTACGTGATCTCATGGCTGTTTAGTTTGTATGGGCGAGATTAGCATTTTCTGATGTGCAGCGTTTTCGCCGAATATTGTCGCCCTTCGAGTTAATATCGTTAGAGTACAATATTGAAGTATCCCCAAAGAAAGAAATCGGCCGGTGGTAAGTCCGTGAATTGAGGAGACCTAAAATATTCACGCAGTATTTCCATTTGAGTCGCAACTGTTCGCTCCTACTGGCGTTTCCCAGATTTTTTATAACGACCTTGTCATCATTATTTCCACAAACGAGAGAGAAATGGTGAAATGTTTGGCTTTCAGCTTTGCAGCTTTAAAATAAGACTTAGCCACTTGCTATATAGAACTAATATTAAACAATTTATGAATCTCTTAATAACCTTGAGTTATGTTTGGTACACCCTGTATATGTTGCGAGAGAGCTTTGCTACCAAATACATAACAAATAAAACCTATCTGATAAACCCGTATTTCAATCAGCATTGTTATAATAACCCTCAAACACCTGCTACAGGGAAAAAAATTATAGTATATATATATATATATATATATATATATCTCTCTCTCTCTCTGACTGCGCAGTAATGAAATTAATATGGCACGATTACGGATTTTTGTGTTCATTGCATGATTCACTAAGATAGGCTCTATTTAATATATATATATATATATATATATATATATATATATATATATATACACAGTATATATATATATATGTGTGTGTGTGTGTGTGTTTTATTGCTTTCAGCCGTTTTAGTTAGTTTTGCTGAGAACCATTTATATTAGTTTTTAATTTAGCGAACACAATGTGGGAGCCTGATCCATGGGTTAGGGGGCCCCAGTATGGGGTGGTAGGGTGTACGTTTCGCGCATATTGCGTGCATGGTGTTTCATCGTTCCCCGCTCGTGAGTCGTTCGTTTTTAAGCGTTGTTTGTGGCCGCAAATCGTGGCACGCCTTGTCGCCGAACAGCCTCCCTCCAAGTCTTTGGAGCGGCACTGTTACTTACGGCGCAAACTTTGTATTTGGCTCGCAGAAATGTCTCGTAATGGCGCTCCAGTTGCAAACTTTGCACGTTTGCTCGCCCTCTTCCCACGAAAGCGGCTGGAAAAAAGTTGGAAAAAAAGTTTTCCCTCACACGAGTGAAGGAGACTGTCGTCCGCAGAATGGACTGTAAATCACGCATTATCGCTTTATTCTCTTTTATCTTTGTTACATTTTTAGAGTTTAACGGCCTTGTCCTTTTTTGGGCGGTTCGTGTTTTACGTCAACGTTGACGTAAATAAGACCGTTGGGTTTCATTCGTGTTAAATGCTGCAGTGAAGACAAAACAGCCCTGATTCCTCTCCTCCTAATTACTCTCTAATAATTAACGGGTTTATTTCTTCGCTTTGATTTTATATATAATATAATATATATATATATATATATATATATATATAATATATATATATATATATTTTAGAAAACAGCATAACCGTGGAAACTCAATAAAATAGTAATCTCCAAAAGAAAATTTAAAACAATTAAAATTAAATTAAAAGGCAACTGCAAGGGTTTTCGAAGGTATTCCCTTCTTCATTCAGGCAAGAATAAAAACCGAAGTGAAAGAAAGGGCACACAGAAGAGAGCTCAAGAAACGTTATGCCTCTGGCAACTGGAAACGTCTGGATTCAGACCGTATAAGAAGATTCTTTGGATAAATAAAAGTTGGTTAAAAAATCTAAGGAAAATAGACCGTTTTTGACATTAAAATTATCGCGGTGTTTTTTTATCAAATAGGACTGAACCAATTTCTTCCCATCACTATTATCAGCATTAAGAAAAAGATAGGAATTATTTATTATTATTATTATTAATAATAATAATATTTATAATTATGGTCACATTCTGAGCGATGTTTTATGCAAGGCTGAGTTATCATTGGCAATATTTAGTCTCTATTTGTGGTGATAAAGCCGACGTTTAAAGTCAATGGTCTCGCCGATATAACATTTAGAACAATACAAACATGGGATTTTGTAAACCCCACTGTTAGAGGCCTACTCCGGTTGTTGGTGTCTTCGTAAAAAGTACTAATAATGAATGTACTTTAGAAACCGTATGAAGACCGGATGTAAACTATTACGAATTGACTCTGAACTGAAAGGAACAACTAAAACCTCTTTCAAATCCTTAGTAGAGGCGTTATTATAATAAAAATTTGATTCTAAAAAATAATGACAAAAAAATCCCGTGTTTGAATTACTCTAAATGTTATATTGGTGAGACCATTGACTTTTATAAACGTCGTCTTTATCATCACAAATATAGTCTAAATATGGGCTATTGATAACTCAGTCTTGCATAAACATCGCTCAGAATGTGACCATAATATAAATATTAATAATTAATAATTTCTATCTTTTTCTTAATGTTGATAATAGGGATGGGAGGAAATTGGTTCAGTCCTATTTGATAAAAAAACACCGCGATAATTTTAATGTCAAAAACGGTCTATTTTCCTTAGATTTTTTAACCAACTTTTATTTATCCAAAGAATCTTCTTATACGGTCTGAATCCAGACGTTTCCAGTTGCCAGAGGCATAACGTTTCTTGAGCTCTCTTCTGTATGCCCTTTCTAAGTTTCTATCACTTCAGTTTTTATTCTTGCACGAAAGAAGAAGGAAGTACCTTCGAAAAACTTTTTAATTTTCTTTTGGGGATTTTTTTTATATATATATATATATATATATACACACACACACACAGGATGTCCCATAAGTCCGGCATCATAGGAGAAATATATATTTTTCTATTTCTACAAACCATAATTCATATGCTCGGGATGCCAATTTCCCGTCCACCATTCTGTTCAGTGACGAGGCTGTTTTTTATGGAAATGGTGAGGTAAATCGACAGAACACCCGCTACTGGTCTCAAAACAACCCTCATTGGTATACCTCTTCAAAGGAACAAGGTGCATCTCGGGTGATGGTATGGTGTGGCATTTGGAAGGATCGCATCATAGGCCCTCTCTTTTTCGATGAACATGTCACTGGAGGCACCTACCTACGTATGGTCAAGGAAGAAGCATTTCCCAGTGTCTTGAACGAAGAAGGAAATTTCCCAACATGGTTCCAGCAAGACGGCGCTCCTGCACATTACAGCACCCAAGTAAGGGAATACCTGTACCAACAATTCCCTGGTCATTGGATAGGACGTCGAGGGCCTGTGGAATGGCCAGCTAGAAGCCCGGATCTCACGCCACTAGATTTTTATCTCTGGGGGCCACTTGAAAGCGCTGGTATACGCAGAGAAAATTAGGAGTGTTGAATATTTGCGGCAGCGCATTATTGGGGCATGTAACCATTACTCCTGACATCATTCACCGTGTGCTTGCTGACTGGGTATCACGTCTGAATTTGTGTATTGAAAACAATGGTGGACATATTGAGCACGTTCTGTAAATAAAAGCTTTTGTTTTGCCTTTTTTTTATTATTTTTCCCATGATGCCGGACTTATGGGACACCCTGTGTATATATATATATATATAATATATATATATATATATATATATATATAGCGTTAGCGTGCGGTCTACAAAAGAAATTACGCTGACCTTAACTAGAGTGTGCGGTCTACAGTAGCTGTAGTAGTTACTGTCAAAACTAACGAAAATATCACGACTTAACCTAACCAATCGTCAAAGCCGTGCAGTTGACCTAACCGGGCATTCAATAATTTTACTGTAGGTTTCGATATACAGGGTGGGCCGTAAGTTTCCATACATAGGAAAAATAAACATTTTTTTATGGACAACCATTTTTATTTATATAATATGCTCTACATGGTTGCCATTGTTTTGAAAACACATTTCAATACGTGTTCCCCACTGTTGATGAACACGCATTAGCACAGTTGACGTTATGCTTGTAATGGCGTTGGTGATACGTTCCTTTAGATGATTTATGTCTCGTATCTTTTCCTGATACACCATGGCCTTCAAGTGCCCCCAAAGATAGAAATCAAGGGGGTGAGATCTGGGGATCTGGGAGGCCACTCCACAGGACCACGCCGACCAATCCAAGCATCCGGAAACTGCTGATCCAAATACCGACGCACGTGAAGACCATAATGAGGTGGAGCTCCATCTTGCTGGAAGTAAACTGGGAAGTTACCTTCCTCGTTTAGCAGGGATGAGAAAATCTCTTCTTGCAACATGTTAAGATACCTTTCGGCATTAAGATTTCCACTGACAAAAATTGGTCCAATAATTCTGTCACCCCATATCCCGGCCCACACCATCACTTACCGGCACCTTGCATCTTCGTCGGACTCAGCCAGTTAGGGTTAGCATTACTCCAATAACGTATGTTTTGCCGATTAACCTCTCCATTGACGTAAAATTTGCTTCATCAGTAAACAAGATCTTACGTCAAAACGCATATTCTTAGGGTATCTGAAACATAAAAACAAACGTTTAATTTTTCCTATGTATGGAAACTTACGGCCCACCCTGTATATATATATATATATATATTATATATATATATATATATAAAATTTTAAATACCTAAAAATGCTCAATCACTAAGAAAATTTTGATAGTACACATTCTAAAGTATTGGAAAAATTGTAGACCGCAGTCTATAGTGTAAATGTGTTGTAGACCGCACGCTATAATAGTAGCACCTATATATATATAAATTGAATGAAACATTAAATATTTGATTAATGTTAAGTATGTGGATGGTCGTTTTCATCGTTAAAAGTATTTGATCATTGTTTCCCCATTTTATTTTAATCAGAGCGTGTTAACATCTTAGTAACGTTTTAATATTTATCGTTAATTGTGCTCCGTAAATAAGGGATTCGCTATCGTTTCTTCCTTTCTTGTATTTTTATCCAAATTCGCGAGTAATTTGTTTTAATTCGAGTTTCGAGTTTTATATATTTTCGTCGGTTTTCATTTTAGTTTCGGTTTTATCGTTTTTCCTTCCACGAATTCATTTCTTCGTTTTATTTTTTATTCGTCT
Organism: Bathynomus jamesi; assembly: GCA_023014485.1. Classification (NCBI taxonomy): domain Eukaryota; kingdom Metazoa; phylum Arthropoda; class Malacostraca; order Isopoda; family Cirolanidae; genus Bathynomus; species Bathynomus jamesi. The sequence continues at coordinate 43,622 of JAJOZX010001461.1, forward strand.
TTTTAATATTTGCGTTTTCCACACCTTCGGTATATTATTTTCCTTCTGTATTAACATCATCCAACGTGGTCCGGAACTGATTCTTCGCGTTTTATGCTCTTCTTTTCGCTTCGATATCCGTTGTTCTTTTTTTTTTTTCCCTCGTTTCTCACTTTCGCATTTCCCCTCTTCCTTCCTCCGTTCTCATCTGTTTGTTTTCGCGTTATCTTCGCTGTTCTTACCTTTGGGTCTCAATTGCATTTAGTGTCGTTTTTCATTCATTTCGCGCTTTCTCTATTATTTTCCTTTTCTCATCTTCCCTCTTTTAATCTTTTCCCCTCTTCTCTTTGCACTCTCCTTTTCTCACCTTCTCGCGTTCCCCGCCCGCGCTCTATCTCTCCCTCTCCGCTTCCCCACCCCCATCCCTTCGCCTCTCTCGCACTCACTCTCTCACTCTCTCCGTTGGCGAGGAGGAGGCTCCTATGCTATCCACGTCCCCCGAGCGCGAGTATTTCACCGAGGCAATTCCAGTTTGGAATGGCGAGGCGAACGTCCATCACCCGCTTTTGTTAGCCGCGTTCACGCCCGAAATTACAATGGGGTTCTCTAACCCCCTTCTCCTCGGGTCCTCCCGCCCTCCCTCCTCCCCCTTCACTTCCCTTCTATTCCTTTCCGTTCGCTTTCCTCCGTCTCTTCTTCCGTCGCTTTATTTCGGTCTTCATTTTCTCGTTTTTTCTTTTATTGCGAGTTATTTTCGAGTCTGTTTTCTCTCCAACTTAATTCTTGAGTTCGTCTTCATATTTTATTTAACTTCCACCCAATATTCGTCCATTTTTATCGCTTCCACATCTACCTTTGTTATAGGAAAGAGGAGTGAAATCTTGGTCTTACCGAGTAGTGCTCTTCCACCATACTAGGTGCTCGTTAGTAGCTCCATTTAGGGGTAAAGTACTTTATTTTCAAAGAGGAGAATGATTGAAGAACGCGTCGCCGCAAAATGAATCGTAATACTCGCTTCTTTGTGCGCGCCAGCGAGAGGTTAAAAAAACAACAAATAAATAAATATACGAGCTTTTAAAACCTTTTAATTTACTTTGTAATCGATAGTTACCCATTCACGAAGTTGTGTGTGTGTGTGTATATAATATATATATATATGTCTTATAAAATCTTAAAAGTTCGGATGTACAATATTGTTAAAAATACTCTGTTCCTCACCCTCCTTTCTTTTTATTAACAATGTATGCAAAATGACCTGTGATTTCCTTTGATCAAGTTCTCATTTTGAAGTTGCGTGTTCAATTGTTTGTGTAATTATTTTTCATTGATTTAAAAATAAATAAATAATAATTGGGTCCCTTCTCACTTATTATTCATTTTAGTTTTGCATATATATATTATATTATATTATATATATATATATATATATATATATTACGTTTTTTTTGCGAAATCGGTCTTTTTGCGAATTCTCCGGTCAGTTTGCAAATAAACCAAAACAATAGTAATTTTACAAAATGACCTTAAATGTTTGATAATTTTGCAAAAACACACAAATCGGTCAATTTGCAAAATCACCAATAATCTTGTCGGTGTATTTGCAAAATCTCTCGTTCTAATACTGTAGAACCTTCTAGCTCCTAACCAACAGTGTCATTGTGTTTAGGTTAAGTTAGGAGCTAGAAGGTTCTACAGTATTAGAACGAGATTTTGCAAATACACCGACAAGATTATTGGTAATTTTGCAAATTGACCGATTTTTGTGTTTTTGCAAAATTATCAAATATTTAAGGTCATTTTGTAAAATTACTATTGTTTATGGTGCGGATGAGAGGAGATAAGGTGAAAAGGGGACAAATTCGAATTTCATAATGACGTAAGAAAGTCTCTCTGATACGTGCGTTTTTTTTTATTTTTAAGTTTAGGTCTCGAGCTCCTTAAAAGGGAGGTGGGGAGAGGGAATAATCAAAATGGAGGTAACAGTAATCTCTGGCGATTGCTTTTTTCCTCAGAAAAAAAAAAAGAGGCGACAATCATTGGTTTTAGTAGTTTATATAGTTAATTTGTCCTCGTTCGAGTTTCTTCAACTTTGTCATTGGTTTCGCTTCATTGTTAATAAAGGAAAGGGCGAATCTGATTGAAAAGCAACAGTTTTTGGTACTCCCTGTTCGTACTTTGTTTCCTCTCAAAATATCGATGACTGACAGATGCTGAAGAGTTAATTTAAATTTTAAATTGTAAAATAATTGCTGTGAAATTTTTTAAATTAAGAAATAATCAGCATTAAACCTGTTTTGACGAGTTATATATATATATATATATATATATATATATATAATATATATATATATATATAATCCATCGGCCCTGGGATCGAGACCTGCTGACGGCATGCGGCGCGCAGCAAAACCCAGCTGTTCATCCTTCCACACGATAAAGAAATTGGTTGGTAGATAAATGGGTACCCTGGGTAACCTAGTGGTTAAGACGCTGGGCTGCTGGAGGGGCGTGGTTCGGATTCTACGTTAAACTGTAGGTCTAAGGTCGAGTGAAAAGCTTGACCTTCGTTAGAAAGAACAATTCGGGCGGAAGGTTACCGAAGGTTATATACACATGATGAATTTCACAATTAAGCAAGTGAAATAAATAAAAGATGCCAGTACACCTCGTTAGGGAATTCCCTGACAAGATTTACTGTTGAATACACAAGAGGCCTTGGAATAACTTTCCCTTTTCCTTTTCGGATTCCATCATACCCTGGATAAGTTTTTTTTTATTCCATCATACCGTGGATAAGTTTTTTTTTTTCAAAAACAAACCAGCGGAAATGAATTAAACTCCACATAACCTTGGTTTTGCGTCCGCCCGAATTGTTCATTCTAACGAAGGTGAAGCTTGTCACGACTTTAGACCTACAATTTAACGTGGAATCCGAACCACGCCCCTCCAGCAGCACAGCGTCTTAACCACTAGGCTACCCAGGGTATCCATTTATCTACCAACCAAATTCTTTGTGTGGAAAGATGAACAGCTGGGTTTTGCTGCGCGCTGTCTGCGTCACCGAGTCTCGATCCCGGGGCCGATGGATTCGTAGTCAGCAACGCTAACCACTACACCACGAACGTGGGTATTTATTTATTTATTGTTTGTTTGTTTGTTCCCATTCCACCCAAATGAGCCGACGATATAGTAATTTTTGACTCGAGTTTTTTTTTTTTCTATATTTTAACCAAATTCTGCTGCAAGGAAATTGAACAAATGTTTACTCTTAAATCGAGACGAGATTGAATTGCTTTAAATTGGTGAATACTGTAAATTTGGGGCATGAGCGTTGCGCGTGCTCGCACTTGCTTGTAACTTGTATATAATAGTCCATCGTACGCGTACCAAAAGTTGTATGCGGGACGAGACTCCTTGAGAATATGTTATCGGATGGAGTTCATTTCAGTTCAGCTGAAGTTAGTTTTTTAAAAAAATTAAATTTAACTAGGATAACTTCGTGGTAGATTGGTGGACTGTTAATTGGATTTTCAGTCCTAGGTTTGTCGTCTCTCGGCTCTGATTTCATTAAGATTTCATCGATTAAGATGCTTCTGTGGGTCTCCCTTGGTGGGGTTTGGACCCTACATAAAGTTGTACGGGTCCCCTTCATCATGTATAAATGTTGTAGGAAGGAGGTTGAAAAAAAATCCTTATTTGATAAACTAGTGGCAAGTTGGTAACTCGGTAGAACCATTAATTTGAGGATGTATAGTTAACTTTTAGTTTTTACTTCAAACCTTTGAGTGTCGTTGATTTGGGAGTCCCCTCGTAGTATCCCTTTCGTTATTCACCTTTTAAATTATTCCATTTTCTCCCCTTTTCCTCGGAATCTCTTCCCCTCGGTTCGTCGGCCGCCTGTCAGTCACTGTTGCATTACGGAGGCAGCACCTTTTCAATTACGGCATCTCCCCTCTCACTCGCTCTTTCTCTCATTCTCTCTCTTCATTCTCTCTCTCTTCCCTTTTCATTTTTTCTTACTTTACATGTCATTCGTTGAGACAATACAAATAAGTTAGTTTTTATGTAATTATAAAATTATATATATATATATATATATGTATGTATATATATATATATATGAGAGATTAATTTAGTTAATTATAAGTAGGTAGGTGGATGGACCGGAGTAGATGGATTGGTGGGGGAGAGGGGAGAGGTGCATGCATCGAGAACCATGGGGACCAGAGGGATGACGAGGCGTACTCGTCATTGGCTCCATTCGGGTTTCCGTTTCGTCGTCGAACGACGAGGCGCGGAAGAACTCTTATTAAGAGGGGGTGCGGACGAAGGGAAGACTCGAGGGGCCGTTCGAGAAACGGGGTTTTATCCATGAAAGTCCTTCGGCGGCGCAACAAAGGAACCGCGCTAACGAGCTCCAGAAAACGCTTCCCTTAAAATGAAACTAACCCCCAAAGCAAAACGAAAGAGGGAGGTTGGGGATAAGGAGATTATTTTCCCCCTTGTGAGCAAGCTAAATAATATTAGTTGGTTTGTAATAAGTAACCTTTTAAGACGCTATATTTTAACCTCATATACTTTGTCGATTAAATTCAGGATTTATGCCCATAATTGTTATACGAGGAGCATTACATCAGATGTGGCATTCAAACCAGTTCTGATTCGTCATCTCGGTGAAGCCCAAGTAATTATAAGATCATTATTATTATTTTTATACTTTTCAAACCGTTTATTACTCGAATTTATTACGCACGCAGTTAAGATCATTTTTAAACTAGACGTTTATTGATCACTACCTTTTGATTCTTAAAATAAGAGAGAGAAACTCAATTGCTCCGTTGTTTGTATTCCTCGACCATTAGGTTTATCTTTATGAAGTTGATAAGAATAATTCGTGGCTTTACTTCTCCATCCGATACGTTGAAGTTTAGCATTAATAATGTTCATAATTAGAACGTTTTACCTCTTCATTATTGATGTATTTTGAAGTTAAACATCTGTGGCAACGCAACGCATTGACTTAACTATTTGAGGATTTATGAAGCGGACAATGGAAGTTTGAAATGCCAACAAAACTTCCTCTGCACATTTTTTTTTTATAATTTTCTAATTCAATTTACGAGTACAGATTTCAATTAGTGCCCTGTTAGATGGCGCAACTACGTTACTATCCAAATAAGGTCATGGGTAAGGACTTCTTGTTCATTTGGATAGTCTTTTATTTCAGTCTCCGTTAGATGCGTGGGAGTCTGTCAGAGTTAAATTTCGTTAAATTAGCTTAGGTTACGGGAGAAATGGTCACTGGTGTCCTCATTTGTGATTAGAGTCACACGATACGGCAAGGAATAGTCACGCCTAATCAGATTTTGCATCGGACACGCTTCCATTTAGTAGTCACATATACTTCAAGATTTAATGAGTTATAATTTATTCGCATGTTTAACATTTAAGGTAGAATAGTCATTGTAAATTATTTGTATTGCTGCCGTATTCAATGAATAAAAAGATTTTATGAATTTCTTTGATTTGATAAATTCGGAGAGATTCAAATTTTGGAATTAGACTCGATGAATGTCGAATGTTGGCAGTAATCACTCCGAATTTTCAACTATAACTCGTGTATAGTGCAACACAAAATAGTTTATAAAAGACGAATTGCGTTTTAACGGTTCTCAAAACGTGCTAAAGTATTAAATACTCGGCCATTAGTCCAGAGTTTACGAAGTAAAATAATTTTTCTAAGGGAGAGAGTTACGAGGACAAGAGGAAGCCTCAAAGACCTTTCGGTCCACTCGGGGAGGTTCCTGTTATTAAACTAGTTCATTTTTTAACTATTCTAGCAGTAGTAGAAAACTGGATAGAAAAGCATAAGGCTTTCTCGCCATCCGCTCCCTCCCCGCCAGAGGCGGCTGGCGGGTACGAAAAAAGGTTGAAAAAATGTCTTGACCCTGGAAAAGTAGCCAAGGAAATTTTACAGGAAGAATGAGAATATATAAGCTAGCGCTACAATTACGTTATGCGCACAGAGATCGTACATTAGATAGCACCACTGTATAAACTAACCAGTAAAATACTTGTGCCGATCGCACATCAACCATTTGGTATAGTCACAAAAAATATTTACAGCTCTATTTACCGAAGTATCGGTCCAAGAAAGACTCCCTGACTGACTTCAGGCTAGCCCCAAAAAGATTAAGAGAGAGGTAAGGGTTAAATTCACCATGTACGCGCAGAGCCATCACGCCCGCAAAGTGATGAAATGCTTCTGCAGTAAGCAGGAATTAGGGACAGAAATCAGATTTTACACACAATGTCTTCACGATATTGGTATCATCTGCAGATTTTACACACCATGCCCTCACCTGTCACGTCACCCAAGAGAAAGGAAAGAAAAAAAAAATCGTGATAGCAGAAACGCAACTCTACCTCACCGAATCCATGCCATGCTTTTTTAAGGGTTTTTTTTTTTTTTTTTTTCGTTATGAAATTGTTTCTACAAAATATTTTTCTACTTTATTCTTAAACATATTAACAAGGCAGGCAAGTGTGTGAGCGTTTTCTATAATTGGATGTTTGTCACGCGTGTGTGTCCCAACTCTTTAAATGTCGCCGAATTTCAACTTTGGTCTCCCGCCGTGAAAGGTGTTTAGGCACCAAATTGATATATTGAGTCGTTCATACTTTACCCTGTTGTGCCACCACGAGAGTAGAGAAAATCTCTCTCCGGCGAGAAATATCAGTGGATATTTGTCCTTTACGGAGAATGTTTCGTTGTTCCTCCGGCGAATTCAATAGTCTCCCACTTTGAGGTGTTTATGAGGCAAGTGATAAAAAAAAATGAGTTGTTTGATGGTTAATCATGCTACGAGTGTCAATCAACCAGAGACGTGTCTCTAAAGTGGGAGAGAATTAAGTGTAGAAGGAAGTGTTAAACAAACTCCCGCAGGGTTACGTTATAATAATATTTTCTTATATGAGAGAGAGAGTCTTAAACCGCGAGTGTATTCAGAACTTTGTCCAGCCTATTTTCATACATGATTACACTTTGGCTTGAAACAACCTCCGAGGGAAGTTGGTTCCAGATATTAACTATTTTATAGAAGAAGAAATTATTACAGATGGAGGTACTAAATGTCTTAAGATCCAATTTAAAATTATTATTTTTTGTCGGATTGGTATTAAATGAGAATAATTTCCTGTAGTCTACCCTGTCTATTCCATTGAGCATCTTTAGAACTTGAATAAGCTGACCGCGCAACCTCCTGATCTCTTAGGTAAACAGATTTAAAGCGTTCTAATCTTCGTTGGTACTTTTTCAGTCTCGCTGAAGGAATCAATTTTGTGGCCCTTGCTTGTACCTTTTCCAACCTTTATCTATCCTTCCTAAGGGACGGAGACGAAAGCTGCACATAATACTCGAGTTGAGGTCTAACTAGTGAATTTTAAAAAGACATTACAATCTCCTTATTTCTAAACTGAAATCGTCTTTTAATATAACAGCATTTTTAAGGCCCTCTTTTCGACTTCTGCGCAGTGCTTTGACGGTTTGAGATCATTACTAATATAAACTCTTAAGTCGTTCTGCAGATCAGGCCTCGGTCAAGTTGACCAAGTTGAATGGAATCTGCCAAGTATCAGACCATTCGCCCAACTTATCAAGATCATTTTGAAACGTTCTTACGCCCTCGTCGTAACACTCACTATTTCCTAATTTGGTATTGTCTGCAAATTTAGAAATTGTACTCGGGAGCCCAACTTCTATATCGTTAATATGCGATATACGAGTATGATAAAAAGGAAAGGACCCAGAACCGAACCCTGTGGAACCCTACCGGTGACGGGGGCCCACTCCGAAGCTATCCCATTTGTTACGACTCTTCGCTTTCTACCTCTTAATCAATCTTCAATCCAGTTGGAAACGAGCCTGGTAATTTCTAGTCCTCTAACTTTTATCATCAATCTCGCGTGAGGAAAAATTCTAACAGGTTTGTTAAACAAGATCTATGCCGCCTGAATCCATTTTGAGTAAAATATTAAATCGTTTGATTGAAGGTGATACACGATACGTTCTGTAATAATGGATTTCAACAGCTTGCCGACAATTGGCGTTAAACTGATCGAGCGGTAATTACAAGGATTTTTCCTATCCCCCTTTTTAAAGATTGTTGTTAAATTCGCTACTAGTCGGTTGGAAATTTCCCTAATTCGAATGATTGTTTGAATATGGTTACTAAATCATCAACATTATTGTGGCTAATCTCTCTCATAATACGCTTGAAAAAAAAAAGTCGGACCGAGTGATTTGTACTTGTTTATCTTGTCAATTAGTTGCTGTACCTCATCTCTGATAAAACTTACGGTCTCTAAGGAATGGTCACTGTCATACGAATCCGGGGATTTGGTACTTCATTTTAAGGCTTCTACCGTGAAAACTGTAACGAAAAGCTCGTTTAGCGTATTAGATATTTCTATATCACTAAATTTCGGTATGTCATTTCTGTCTTTTAGGGTACCGACATAATTTTTAATTGGCTTTCTGCTGTTAACATCGACAAAAAAATCGTTAGGATTAACTTTACAGAGTGAGACAACTCTAGCTTCTTCTTCACGTTTAGCTGATGTAATTAAGGATTTTAACCCTCCGACGTACAGTAGGTTATATAATTTTCTGAATTTGTCTGGTTGAAATGTGACAAGTATTTTGTAGGCTCTATATCTTTCCGTAATAGCATTGCTAATTTCATTGTTAAAACCATTTCGGCGTCTTGGTTGACAAGGAGGAAACTATTTTAGTGGGTATAAAAGTGTCCTATAATATTCTAAATTCATCCCTATATGAGCTCCAGGTGACATTGACATTCTCGCTTATTAGAACTTTAGCAGTGTCCTAATTCTACTGACTATCCAAAATTCTTTGACTACCTCACTTCCAAACTGGAATACATTCTTTCCCGCTCTCCCTTTGCTGAAATCTCCATTTTAGGAGATTTCAATGTTCACCACCACCTTTGGATTTCCTCCCATTTCACTGACATCCCTGGTGAACTAGCTTACAACTTTTCTATCCCAAATGACCTAGAGCAGATTGTACAGCACCCTACTCGTATCCCCAATCGCCTTGGAGATAGGCCCAACATTCTGGATTCATTTCTTAATCTCATCCTCCTCCTTACTCTGAAATTTTTTTCACCGTTGTGCTCCTCCGATCACAATCTTATATCTGTTTCCTGTCTTATCGCTCCATTTCGGCCTTTGGATCCTCCCAAGAGGAGGCGCCTTTGGCACTTTGGCGCTGCTGATTGGGAGGCCCTTAGGCAGTACTTCTCTGATTTCCCATGGAATGATTACTGCTTCCGTGGCCGGGGCCCTTCTGGGTGTGCTGAGCGCATCACAGAGGTGATTCTTTCGGGCATGAAGGCGTACATTCCATATTCTATTCCTACTACTGATGCAAAAAACACCTTTGTTTAATTAACTTGTTCTAATGCTATCCGCAACAGAGAGGACGCTTTCAGAAGGTACCGTCCAATTCCTAACTCTCACTCAGCTTATATTTCTACCCGGAATCGTGCAAAATCTGTTCCTTTGACTCGCGAAAATTCTTCATCCGACAAAATGTGAAAATCTATCCAATTCTAATTCTTCTCGCTCTTTCTGGCATCTAGCTAAGAACCTCAACAACAACTTTACTTCCTCTTCTTTCCCTCCTCTTTAATATGCAGCAGGTTATTCCTGGATGGAATGATTTTATTGCCCCCCTGAAGAGGGAATCGAAAGATGCCTATGATTTGTGGTGCTTTCATGGTAGACCCAGATTAGGACCAGTATACATGAATGTGTGTAGAAGTCGGGGTCGGTATAAGGCGGCCATAAGGCGATGTAAACAGGAAGAAGAGTATTCGAGCATCAAAAGCCTGTGAAGCTCGCATAAATAACGATAACAACAAATTTTGGAAATTTGTTAAGAATCGAACGGGTGTCAAAAATGTCCTCCCTCCGACAATCGATAGGGTGTCGGGGGAGGATGAAATTGCAAAGCTGTGGAAAAACCACTACTCTAACATTCTTAATAGTGTGAGTAGGGATAATCTTAAGATAGATTGCAGCGAAACGATTGTGGGAGGGACAAGGGAAAATATTTTGATATCATTTTCTGAAGTAGAGAGGTTAATTAAAGAGTTAGACTGGTTCTGCGTCAGGGGTAGATGACTTATCGAATGAGCACTTAAAATATGCAAATGACGTAGTATGTCTGCATATATCATTGCTCCTATCAGCCATGCTTGCTCATAGCTATATCCCTGCAGAGTTCATGAGGGTATATATCTTGCCCCTGGTCAAAAATAAGTACAGACACATTCTGTCCAGCAATAATTACAGGCCTATTGCTGTCGCTTCCTGCTTCTCGAAACTACTAGAAAAACTCTTGTTACTGCGATTAAATGATTTCCTATGGACATTAGGGTGGTCCTTAAAATTCAAAGTTGGGAAGTTTCAGCTCCCACCCCCGGAAATCATTCGAATGGTTGAGAAAACTCTCTAGTTGAATTTTTTATTAAATCGGACAACGTTTACCCCTCCCTCATCGACCTTGAACTTTTACCACCGGAGTTGTTGCCCGGTTGCAGTTGTTGCCCGGTTGCAGTTGTTGCCCGGTTGCAGTTGTTGCCCGGTTGCAGTTGTTGCCCGGTTGCAGTTGTTGCCCGGTTGCAGTTGTTGCCCGGTTGCAGTTGTTGCCCGGTTGCAGTTGTTGCCCGGTTAGCGATCCTGGGTCTGTAGGGTTCGCTTCCGAGAGTCCGGAAACGCAGCGGTGGCGAGCGACGACTTGCAGGAGGAACTGGAGTTGCTCCTCGTCGTGGGTCAGCGTCCGGTTGTACTCTTGGACGAGGGCAACTCCTCGCTCGGCATGGTCGTTGATTACGGCGAGCCCTCCCACACGTGCCGCCGCTGTCTTGAAGTCTTCCCGCTTCGGCCAGGTCTCCGGGTCGACCTCGAGGAAGCCGTCCTCCAGTCGAAGTTTCTCGAAGAAACCTCGTGTGTTGGACGACGCCAGGTCTTCCAACTGAAGCCCGGCGAGTACTCGGTTTGGCAGCGTGGGCCGCTTCGCCGGGGACTCCTCACCGACCCGGTCGTGGAGAGAGGCGATGATCTTCCTCTTCTGATCGACGGCGATCCCCGGATCGAACAGCGCCAGCGCCACCAGCTCCTCCGACAGGTACCAGAGGTGGTTCTGGAACTTGGTCAGCGCCGCCTTGGCCACCGCAGGGTTGATGTCAGAGTAGGCCAGCAGGTCCTTGAGGAGGGCGAAGTCATTTCGGGGGGCAGTTGCGGCGATCGGAGCCTCCGTCCACGCCTTGGCGTAGACCCGACAGACGAAGATGCAGATGCTCCGGAGGCCACTCTCCTCCCTCGCCGTGAGTTTGAACTGCTGTCGGAACATCCAGACCTTCAAGGCGTAGATTGCCTTCGCCATCCAGCGGGCGTGGTGAATCGGCCCGGGAGCTCGGAAACGCACTCCTCGGGGGGGACGTGACCGACGAAGAGGAGGGTGAGCTCGAGCAGCTCACGGTAATCGTCGCGCAGGTCCTTGCGCTCGACTATCGCCTTCTCAAACCACTCCGTGTCGACAGTGGTGAGCAGAGGAGCGACATCGGGGTGCGCAGCGCCGGATTCGTACTGGCTTCTGTCCAGGAAATCCCAGCGCTCCTGAAAACGCTTGAAGAGGGTCACGTCAGGACCGGACGTGGGGCCCATCACAGCCGTGAACGCCGCACCGAGGAGGAGCTCCAGCACATGATGGCGGCACGCGAAGTAGAGCAAGTCTTTCGCGAGGTGTTGCTCGATGAGGACGCACGCTCCGTTGTTCCGGCCGGTGTTCGAGGCGGTGGTATCGAATGACAAGCCACTCACTTGCTCAGTGAGCTCCCACTCCTCCAACGCGTTGAGGACGGCCTTGGCCATCTCAGAGCCCGTTCCACTCGGCAGCTTCGGGACGCCCAGGAGCTGCACCGCGCCGTTACCGGAGACCAAGATGGGAAGCCGATCGACTTGCTCCTTGCTCGTCAAGTCCTGCATGAGCTTGCCGTCCCAGTGAACGACAAGATTGCCGGCCCTCAGCTCTTCCTTGAGCGCCACGTTGAGCCTGGAGCGGTGCCTGCGCCGGTGTCGGCGGGTGGAGCTGCGGTTGATATTGAGCTCTGCGACGTCGTGCCCAAGCGACCGGGCAACCTCTGTCAGGACGTAGACAGCTCCTCGGTCGGTCACCTTCGTGCGATCCAGCGACGACGCCACAGCCGCCGAAACGATGTTCGTCGTGCCCCGCCTGGAGCGCTTCGGAGCCCGAGGGCTCCCTTCTTCTCCATGATCGTCGCTCTCCGCTGCGCTTGCGGCACCACTGGAAGAGGACGAAGACCACTCGAGCTCCACTCGGGCCGTAGATGTCGTCGCTTCTTCCTCGGCTCGCTGCCTCCGTCGGTCTTCTTCCCCTTGGCGTTGAGATGCGCGGGCATCGACAGCGGCTAGCGTCGAGTCGACGGACCCCAGCTTGCCGCGCCGACGGGGTTCGCGCTGAGCGAGGAGGAACGCCTTGTCCTCCTCGTTCTTGAGCAGCTCCATGGCGTTAGCGGCAGCGACGTCGAACAGGTTCATCATCCGCTCGCTGAACTCGTCCTCCCGCTTCGCTTGAGCGCCAGCTCGCCCCTTGTTCCTCTTCACATCGTTGAACTCCTTGTGGAGCTTCTCAATCTTGGTGACGATGTGGTCCTTCCGGCGGAGGGGGATTCGCGCCTTGGACCACACCTCGGTGACGAGCTCGACGACTTGGTTGGCGGCCTCTCGAAGTGACTTCTTCTGGACGTCGATCCTGTAGACCGTCAGGGCCAAGACCTCTTTTTGCGAAGGAAGTTGCGACCCGGCGATCGATTCCTGCGGGACAATCAGGTAGCGCAGCTTCGCTGCCATGATCCAGGTTATCTACTTAAAGGTTGAAGGAGTTATTCACTATTCAGTTTAAATTATAATCATTAGAATTTACAGTTTTACACACATTAGTTATCCAACCACTGACGGGTAGCTTGACTTATGGTTAAAGGAGTTATTCAGTTTAAATTATAATCATTAGAATTTACAGTTTTACACACATTAGTTATCCAACCACTGGAAATCTGGAAAGAATGAAAAAAAAAAACATTACAAATTATGTAACATTTACTTGAAAGTAAAAAAATTAGCTTAATGGTAATGCTCAATGAGGGAGGGATAAACGTTGTCCGATTAAAAAAATAAATCACCTAGAGAGTTTTCTCGACCATTCGAACGATTTCCGCGGGTGGGAGCTGAAAAATGTTCAACTTGAAATTTCACCCCCTAAGCAAGGACCACCCTAATGGACATCTAATCAGTTTGGCTTTAAAAGGTCCCACTCAACTGACCTGTGTATCTATGTACTTAAAGAAACAATATCTAAATACATTGACAGTAATTCAACTATTTATAGCTGTTTCCTTGATATAAGTGAGGCATATGATAGGGTGAACCACAATATTTTATTTGCAAAACTAGAAGACAGGAAGGTTCCCATGTACAGTGCTTACAAGAAGTCTCACGCTTCTGTCTCGTCCCAAGCTAGTCTGTTAGGTATAAAATGGGCGGTCATTATGGCAGCGGAGGTGTGTTCGGATTGGTGCACATAACTGCTCTAACACAATCAATGACATCCATTATTACGTCACTTCTGTTACATTTTAGTGTTTAAAATACAAATGATTAAAAAGCAGAATGGAGCAAGTTTCGGGATGTTGGGATGGTTATGGAGCAATCCTAGTCATCATAATATTAGCTGGGCATTACATTATACCGTCTCAATATATACTGTAGACTATAGAGAACTCCTAATTCGGCAAATATCCCAAATCATGGCATGATACCTAAGTTATTTTGACGCAGGTCTAAATTATTTGCCCAAATGCAATTATTGATATTAAGTAATTGTTGGGAATTGTCAATATTGTTGTTTGTGATATATATCCTACGTGAAGAATCTAATGACCAAATTCCTCAGTGAACCTCTCACGCGCTCGCATTTCGAGGAAGTCACGGTCGTCTCACTAATAGATAGTTTATCCATTGTTTTAAGTGGTAACCTATTAAACGAACTATGTTAAACCTATTCCATCTTATGAAAGTCATTAGTCTAAAGCAAGACTGGTGGGCCGTGAATCAGAGAAATTTGCATTTGATTTGTTCATCGTAATTATTACGTAATATAGTATACTGTATATAGTAGTATATGAGAGTTTATTGGTAGCATATCATGTGACAATTCCCATAAACATGTGATGACCTCGATGTTGCCAGTTTTTATTTTTTTTCCTGAAACTATTACCTTCTCATAGTTTGTTTCAACAATGCATATATTATCATCTCCACGAGCGTAGACATTGCAAGAAAAGATTCTAACTGAGGATAAGTAAAGTTCTTTCATGGTCACAATATATACTTTTATAGATGTCAAACATAAAAATAATAAAATTCTATATTAACATAAATATATATTCGATACACACTTACGTCATGGCTTTAACCAGTATTTCGTATAGCTTCCTCCAGCATCAATAATTTCTTGCAATCGTTGCGGCATAGAAGAGGCCAGATTGTAGGGAATGTTTGGTGTTCGGCGTAAGCTCTCCCAACTATTCCTCGTGTGAGCTAAAAGTGCTTCAAATGTTCTTTCATTGCGTTGCTCCCATTCGTTAATCATTATTGCCCAAAGGTTTTCAATCGGATTCAAATCGGGAGAACGTGGTGGCAGAATTAAATTAATAATCTCCGGGTGATCTTCGTACCACGCTCTCACAACGTTACTCCTATGAATGGGACTGTTATCTTCCATTAAGTAAAATGGTTCCGGTGCTGGAACCAGATACGCACGAACACTGGGTAGCAGCACCTCTTCCAGTATCTGGCAATATTGCTGTCCAGTAAAGCGTCCATCTACTTGAGTCAATTCTCCGACACCATAGCCAGACATCCAGCCCCACATACCGAGATTGATGTGACCACTACGTTTGCTCGGGAAAACATTTCCTCTTCATAGCGTTTTCTGCGCTGCCTCCAACAATGCAGGGAACCATGACTATCTGTTGAAAATGTTTTTTCGTCACAGTACACAACTTTTCTCCAGAATTCTTCCTCCTGCGGCAAGTATTGCAAGGCAAATCCCATCCGCGCCTCTTTATGCTCAATCGTCAATGCAGGTTTTATAGCTGGACGGCGAGAAAAATACCCTGCCTCGTGAAGTCTGTTGTTCACTGTATTTGCGCTACAACGAAGGTTCAGGTGTCTGTAAATATGCGTCGCTGGAACAAACGGATGCTCTCTGGCATGATTAACAATCGCAGCATCTTCCTCTTGAGATGTTGAACGCGGAGGACCAGACCTCGGCAAAGTAGCGATTGAGTTTTCTGCTTCATACCGATGAATCCACCGTTCCACAGTGCTTCGATGAACGTCTAGTCGTCTTGATATTTCTCTTATTGGCACACCATATTCATGCAATGTCACCATTGCTCCCCGCATTGCCTGGGTCGTCTCGTGGTGCACAGACGGCCTTTCCATCTTTGTGTGAATGGCTTATGTGAAGCGTGCTGGGACGATAAAGGAAATGAGGATACCATGCACCCCTTCTGTAATTGATTTCGGTTGTGAAGGGTACCAACCCTTCGAATGGTAATAACAACACTGGCCAACAAAATGAAACACTCTTTTCTCATCACAAACATGATCACACTTTTCTTAATGCATTTTTCGCGCTGATTCCGAATCTAGTTTTATTTTTTTTTCTAGCACGTATAGTTATATAGATACACTGGTTTTGATATTTTTAAGTTTTTGATATTGCTATAAGAAAATTTATGGATGTATAGATCACACTTAGGAATGCTAAACAACAAATACATCATATACCTTATTCAATGTACTTATAAATAAAGAATATATACATTATTGTATT
Source organism: Bathynomus jamesi (assembly GCA_023014485.1). NCBI lineage: Eukaryota > Metazoa > Arthropoda > Malacostraca > Isopoda > Cirolanidae > Bathynomus > Bathynomus jamesi. The sequence continues at coordinate 59,610 of JAJOZX010001461.1, forward strand.
AAAAGCACTGTGAGTGTGATTTCCTTTTGTAAATTTGGCCTGGATTGTCACGATACAGCATCCAACAATGGTCCGCCATCATGCTTTCATTCCAATATCCTTGGTAGCGCTTCTCCATCATCTGAATATCTTGATGGAAGCGCTCTCCTTGCTCGTCACTCACTGCACCAAGGTTTTCAGGAAAGAAATCTAAGTGGGAATGCAGGAAGTGAATTTTTAACGACATTCGACACTCCATTTCTTTGAAGGCATCAAGGAGGTTCTTGACTCCATCCTTATACGCAGGTGACTTGTTGCTTCCAAGAAAGTTTTCACATATCCATTTGAACGCCAGCCAAGCCTTCAATTCCAGCGGACTTAGGACTTTTTCAAATTCAGTGTCATTCAAAACCTCCCTTATTTGTGGCCCAACAAAAATTCCTTCCTTCAATTTTGCTGCAGTAACCTTCGGAAATTTCCTTGAAAGGTATTGGAACCTTTCAGAATTGACTTTACCCATTGCTTTAACAAAATTCTTCATTAAACCAAGTTTAATGTGAAGAGGTGGCAGATAGATCTTTTGGGGATCCACAAAAGGGACAGACTGGACATTGCTTATCCCTGGGACATATGTATACCTAAGTGGCCAGTCACTTTTGGTGTAATGTTCTATAGTGGCGCGACTGTCCCACAGGCAAAGGAAACAACAAAATTTTGTGAATCCTGACTGCATACCCATAAGCATTCCTATAACTTTTAGGTCTCCACAAACATTCCATTGATGACTGTCGTATTTGATTGCCTTAAGTAGTATATCCATATTGTCATATGTCTCTTTTAGATGGACGGAATGGGCAATGGGGATGGATGGCATTATATTACCATTATGCAAAAGAACTGCTTTCAGGCTTCTCTGCGACGAATCAATAAAGAGGCGCCACTCAGATGCCACATACGTCTGAGATATGGCTGTAAATAGTCCATTGATGTCATGGCAATAACAGAGAGGACCGTCTACTGAAAAGAATGCTGTTAATTCAAAATTCCGCTTTCGGTAGTAACTAAAACGAACATTGTTCTCAAGTAAATTGTTCTCCTTTAGTCTTGAGGCGAGAAGCTCTGATTTCTCTTTAGACAGCGATAAGTCTCTAACAAGATCATTCAACTGTCCTTGGGTTAACTTTTTAGGCTCTAAATGTCTACCTTCAAAAGTGAATCACAATGCTGCTAGACGTAAAAGCTCACACCTGAAATACATAAGATGTATAATTAAGATAATTGAAATCAATAAGATGAATAAACTAAAAAAACACAATAAAATAAACACAATCAAATGTTGAAATATTAGTATTTTGCCTATTTAAAATGGTTAAATCTTGAAAACTATACGTGCTAGAAAAAATCTGAATGCAGTTTTGGAATCAGCGTGAAAAATGCTATCCAGCCACCACAAATTTTACTCTGATGAAAAATCTTTGTTGACCAGTGTAATCAGCCAATTTCCTATTTTGTTGAACATATGCATAAAAAATTCGTCTTGAAAGCCAAGGATCCAAAGATTGTCAGCAATAGTTTATATCCCAACTGAATACAGTCAGCCATCAACAGTATAATCATATTTTATTTCCATAACTACTCATGACTACTCTGTCATAGTAAATAACCTTATTATGACTTAGGTAGTAGTGGTAATTCTGAGTGGCGGCCTCTAGCCGCATACGTTAAACCTATCAATGCGTCTAAGACCAGACTCTTCTGTTTCTGTCAATTCATTGTTAGTTTAAGGTATTTTGCTCTTTGTCTTTCTAGGTCTAGGGCAGGGGTGGGGAACCTTTTTTCATTGGAAGGCCGCATTTCATTTAACCAAGACCCTATTAGGCCGCATGCTGAGAATTTAACATATACAGTACAACAAAATGTCATATTTTAGTCTACAATCTACATATTTACTAATTTTAAATCAAACTTGATAATATGTGAGGGTTTTTTAATAAATAAAAAATTCAGCAAGTGCATTTATTTTAGGGGGGGGGAATAATTGACAATAGAACTATTATTAAGTGAAAAATGATATTAAGTGAAATGATGTTAATATTATGTGAAAAAGTGATAAACCATTTAATGACTTTTTTGTGACTGCTTATTGCGGGACAGGAGTCGTACATTTGGTTCCAACATCGTTGACCGTAGTTTTAGTTGGTCCGACAGGTGAATATTCGTCATCTGAGATCTCAAGCGCGTTTTGATTTGAGTCATACAAAAACGTTGATTCACAACAGTAGGTTGTGCCGAAACAAGACAACATTCGACGAGCATGTTGGCGCAGACGTGGGTATTCAACGGCATTTTTCCATATTTCAACAGGATCCTTCTTAGTATCAAATAGAGACTTAAGGATATTATCTTCTAATAGCTCAATCAACTCCATCTGTAAATCTTCAGGTGCTTTGGAGACATCAACCAGGTGTGGTTGGAAAGCTAGTTTCAGTGTGAAGTAATGTTTCTCAAAATCTTCAAATCCTTCATCGTATTCTTCAATCAGGGAGTCTAGGACAGCTGTGTATTCTTTCACATCGCATTCCCTTAATGATTTGCTTGTATCTTCTTCTTCAATTACCTTTCCCTGTTCAGGGAAGTGTTCAGCTAAAAGTTCCGATCGGGTAAGGATATTTTTGAAAAAGCCTGGATTTTTTTCCACATTTCATATATGGATTTAGTTTTACCTTGCAAAGAAATATTCAGGTCATTTTGCTTTGACATTGTCACACAAAAATGCAGCATTTCTGCAGAAAGCCTTTTTTGACAATTCACATGGTTCATTGAGTTCCTCAAAAAATCTGATTTGTTTTCGCAAAGACAAAAGTTTTTCAAAGACTTTCCCTTGTGACAACCAGCGCACTTTAGAATGATACGGAAGATCCACACTAAATGTTTCATCATCAAGCATAAACATATTGCGAAACTGGCGATGTCGTGATGCATTTGCTCTAATGTAGTTCACAATACGTATAACTTTACTTAATGTGTCACTTAAAACAGTAGATTTGGCAGAGAGATTCTGTTTATGCAAAATACAGTGAAAGGAAATCAAGCTATCTGGATATGGCAGTTCTTTTTGTAATAGAGCAACAAATCCTGCACATTTTCCTCTCATGGAAGGTGCACTAACTGTGCATACACTTAATAAATTACATAAATTCAGTTTCGCTTCACGGCATTTTTCTTTAAAGAGAGACAAGACGTCAATTCCACGTGTCTTCCCCGTAAGGGTACCCAAAGCCAGTAACTCCTCGTAGTATTGAAAATCTGCAGTTATAACACGAATAAAAAATGACGCGCTGAGTCAGTAATATCAGTGGACTCATCCAAGGCAATCGAATAATAAGTATTTTCGCTTTGGCATATTGTATGAAGCTGTTCAGTTACATTGAGGGCTAATTTATGTTGCCGATCAGTTATGGTCCTTCTTGAAAGAGATAGTTGTTTGTATTTGTTAACCTTGTCTGAATCTAAAGAGGCTACAACTTCAACAATGCATTCTTTTATGATTTCCACATCGCTATATGGCTTACCTTTTTTTCCAAGTATATATGCTACTTTATAAGTTGCTTCAGTGATTTCAGTCCCTAGGCCTGACATCGTTTTAAATACTTGCTGTTGTTGCTGCTTTTGAAGTTTCATCTTCGTAAGTGCAGACTTTCGGGGTTCTCCTTCCAATATAGCATACTTGTGGTTCTTATGAGTTGCATAATGCTGATATGCATTGTGTTACTTCACTGTTGCAATTATGGCGTTGCAGAGCAAACACATCATTTTATCTTTCTCAGCAACTATGAAATACTGCAATTCCCATTCTTCATGGAATACTCTGTTCTCTTCCTTTAATTTTCTTTTCACAGTTTTTGACATGATTAGGGTACCAGAAGATTTTTAAAAAAAAATGGTACACGAATTGATCAAAGATTTACAGTTTTAAAGGAAACAAGCGTGCGTGTCACTATCGGAGAATCGTCAGTAACTGTCATCCAGTCAGCCAGTCGAGTTGATCGTTGATAGGTAAGGTCGTAAGCTGTAAGGCAACGCTGCCAGTTGAAACTGGCAGCGTTGCCATATTTCCTATTGTTCAAGCCATAAAGAAGGCTTGTATGTGTAAGAAGCAGTGAAGCTGAAACCATGATCTAATGAAATAACCTAAAGCCCTAAAGGGGTATCAGTTGCTGTCCATTATCGTACGGTATGAATTCTGAATGTCAAATAGGCAGAAGGCCGCATGCGGCCTTAAGGGAGCAGGTTTCCCACCCCTGGTCTAGGGCATTAAAATAAATATTTGAGTTTGTGTTTAGCACTTCCTCCTCCCTTCGTAATTCCCCACCCAACCTCGTTTCCTTCGACATAGCAACGCTTACCTCCATCCTCATTCCACTTCCTTCATTAAACCTATTATCGCTTTTACTGTCCCTTCCTTCCATCCTTCAATGCCAGCGTTCTTAAACCTAGCACATAAATTATATAATATGGAATTTAACACCTTAGATCTCTACGCATTCATGTTACTTGAAGACGCCTGTGTCTTAGGGGAATCTAAGTGTTGAGAGTGGGCTTGAGGGGTAGTCTATAGATTATTACAGATGACCTTGAACGCTCCAACTATTTAAAAATGATTAATTATTTATTACGCACATCATATGGCATAATACACACATGAATTTAAGTATCTCTTACACTATAGGAATGGAATTGAATTCTACCAGAGTTAAAAAGTCGCAAAATATGATTAGTTTGTATTAAGAGGTCACTAAGAGAAAAGGATTTGGAGTAGAGCGAGAGAGAGAGAGAGCGCTTTTAAATCACACCTTTTAAATGGTTTGTGGGTAAGGGCTTCACGTATGTTATTTTAGTCCAGGGTAGTTTATGTGGAGGTGTTAACGTAACTTGCACTTGGGACTCTTAATTGTAAGACAACTACCATAGCTGGGACTGACACGTTATTCCCTGCATATCCCCTACAGTATGTCTCAATATATAAATAGCGTGATCAACATAATGATAATGTGGACGTCATTGATGGGGTTAGAGCAATTATGTGCACCAATCCTAACACACCACCGCTGCCATAAGGACCGCCTATTTTATACCTAACAGACTAGCTTGGGACGAGACAGAGGCGCGAGACTTCTTGTAAGCACTGTACATATTAAATTTATTGAAATTTTGGTATTCCCACCAATCTTTCACTGTTAGGTGGGGCAATGTACTATCCGAGTGTTTTGGCTCCTCTTGCGGGGTGAGACGAGGCTCCTTGCTCTCCCCTATGCTGTTTAATGTGTATATTGACGGATTAATTGCTTCACTTAATGAGGCAACAGTGGGATGTTGTATAGATAACACAAGGATAAATAACTTAGTTTATGCCGATGATATGGTGTTAATAAGTCCCTCTGTTAAAGGTCTGGATCTGCTACTAAATGTCTGCGAAGTGTATTCGCAGAAACATGATATTCTTTTTAATGTTACAAAAACTAAGGTTATGCAATTTCATCCTAAAAGCTGTAATCAGCCAGCTGATATAAGGTTTAAAATGAATGATGAAGTAATTGAGGAAGTACAAGAGTTTAAGTATTTGGGTCAAACTATTACCAGCTCCTTGAGTGATGACTCGGATATAAGAAAACAATCTCGAAGCCTGTGTGCTAAAGCGAATTTGACCATAAGGAACTTTCGTTTCTGTACATGTGAAGCTAAAGACACACACTTTCGTACTTTCTGTAATATATACGGTCAGCAACTCTGGGTGAATTATGAAAAAGGTTCTGGCAGAACCCTAAATTTGCTGTACAACAGGTCTTTTAGACTCTTACATAAATTACCCCCGAGATGCTCAGCTTCGCAAATGTTTGCTACCCGCAATGTCCCGAGCTTCCCAGAGGTAACAAGACGTGCTCAACACAGTCTACTGCAAAGAATTAAAAAAATCAACCAACCCGATCATCCAAGCTATCCATGAGTCCTGCCATTTATCCTCTAAGCTATGGACTTCTTGGTACGAAAACGTCTGTCTAGCTCCACTTAACTTCGACAGTGCAGTATTATTTCTAATAATTGTCTATATTTCTATCCTTAGTATATGAACTGTCATTGTATTAATAATATTTGTCATATGGACTATAGTCTGCCAATAAACCTTTTCATTTTATTTTCCATTCCGACGGCACAGTTGCCGTCTCTTTTCCTGACAAAGCTGAACTGTTCGCTGACTTTCGCTTACAATTCAACCCTGGGCAATTCCGGTGATGTTCCTCCATCACCTGCCCCTCTGACTCTATTATGTCTGAAATTAGAATCTCTTCTAAAGATGTTTTTTCTCTCCTATAAGAACTGTGCTTCTGTGCTGACACCCTGCCAAGGCAAACTCTTTCGGCTTTGTCTCTCATCTGGTAATTTTCCTTCCTGCTGGAAGTTCACTTTCATTCAGCCTGTCCCAAAGAAGGGTGACCGCTCTTAACCCTCCAATTATCGTCCTATTGCTTTGATTTCTTGCCTTTCCAAAGTTTTTGAAGCTATCCTTAATAGGAAGATTCTTAAACACCTTTCTTCTCACAATCTTCTTTCAGATCGTCAGTATGGATTCCGCAAGGGACGCTCTACTGGCGATCTTCTTGCATATCTCTCTGACTTGGTCATCCTCCTTTCGGAGTCTGGCACAAATCTTTAATTTCGAAACAGCCCTCCTTCAGTTTCTATCCTTCTATATGTGTGCCTTCATCTCTAATTTCCTTTCTGGCCGATCTATAACTGCACTTGTAGATGGCCACTGTTCTTCTCCTAAAGCTATTAACAGTGGTGTTCCGCAGGGTTCTGTCCTGTCACTCACTCTTTTCCTTTTATTTATTAATGATCTTTTAATTCGCACTTCCTGTCCTATTTATTCCTGTGCCGATGATTCCACTCTTCACTTCTTCACCCACTTCCCAAAGCGTCCCTCACAGCAGTCACTTCATGATTCGCGTAGGACGGCTATAGGACCTTACCTTCAACAACACACAACTCAATCCTTCCTCTTCTCTTAACATTGTTGGCGTTTCCTTTTCTCGTGATCTTTCCTGGAAAGATCACATATATGTACTCTCTTTCTAAAACAGCTTCTAAGAGGTTGTGTGTTCTGTACTGCCTCCGGGGTTTCTTCACCCCCTCAGTTGCTGTCTCTGTACAGGGGTCTTGTTCGCCCCTGTATGGAGTATGCTTCTCATGTGTGGGTGGCTTAACCCACACAGCCGTACTTGATCGAGTGGAATCAAAGGCTTTTCGTCTCATCATTTCCCCGCCTCTTACTGATTGTCTTCAATCTCTCTCTCTCTCTCTCTCCGCCGCAATGTTGCCTCACTCTCTTTTTACTCTCGCTGTTATAACGGATATTGCTCTTCTGAACTCTCTAACTCTCTCTCCTCTTTTAAAGAGAGCGCGCAGTACCAGACTTTCTACACTTTCTCATTCCTTTTCTGTCCAACTATCTAATGCAAGAGTTAATCGGTATTTTCAGTCTTTCATCTACTCAACCGGTCAACTCTGGAACAATCTTCCTCACTCCATCTTTTCTCCTGTCTATGACCTCCCATCTTTCAAACGCAGTGTGTCTAGGCATCTCGAAAACCCCGAACCTTCATTTTGGCTCTCTTCTTCGATGAGAGGGGCGGTTTTGCGGGCATTTGCCCTTGCCCCTCCTTCCTGCATTAAAAAAAAAGTTCGGGAACGTACAAAATTGACCATATATTGTTTAAATACCTTTTGCACTTTATCAATACTTGTTAACCTTTTGCCAATCTCTTCTTAATGTTTTGTTTATGGTGTACAGAGGCATATATTTTTGGCTTCTTGCCTTTTCCGTTCATTCCCTGAAGAGGTGTACTATTGAATGCACGAAAGGCCTTGGAATCGCTTTTCCTTTATCTTGTGGGTGTGCATCATATATACAGGGTGGCCCAAGATAAAGTAGCCTCATTGAATTTTCTTAAAAGAAATAATGGGACTACTTTATCTTGGTCATATAATGAAGTTCCATATCTTTCGGGTTCATGATTTCCGAAAGTATCCCATTTGTGGGGATGTAAAACTAGTGTTCATATGTGATAATTGGACGTAAAACTAGAAATAATTATTCATTTAATTGTTAGGCCTCATGCAGCGGAAATGCGGCTGGGGTAACATCTTATACATGGTGATTCATAAATGTGTGTCGTAAATCCTAGGGTGTATTCTTGAAAACAAAAAGTAAAGAAAAAAAGACCGTATAAACATGGGTCGAGAAACCCGTAGGTTTCGAGCTATAGCACGCGACAGAAAAATGAAACTCCGAAACGTTTTTTATATTTTATCCAAATACTCATTGTGATACATTTGCTTTATTAAAGTAACTTCGAAATTCGTTCCTACTTCTTGAATGCATGCCTCAGCACGTCACAAAATAGGTTAGAGGAGGGATAGTTAAAGGGAGAAAATGAGTGAGTATAAACAAGAGAGAGAATGGTGGTTAGCGGTAGTTTACAATGAAGGAGGTAGGGAGAGAGAGAGAGAGAGTTACAAGGAGTTACAAGGAAAAGAAGTACCTCAAAAGGCCTTGCGGCCCATACCGAGGAGGTACCAATGGCAACGGGTGCCAGGGAAAATTTTGTAAAAGTTTATTTTCCTTTCAACTATCCTAGCAGTAGTAGAAAACTGGATAGAAAAGTAGAAGGCTCTCTCCCCACCCTCCGCTCCCTCCCTGCCAGAGGCAGGTACGGAAAAAGGTTGAAGAAAATACCTTGACCCTGGAAAAGTAGCCAAGGAAATTTTACAGGAAAGTGGAGAATATATAAATAGCTCTATATTTAGCTTGCTCACAGAGACACCGAGCAAGCGAACTCCTGCAGAGTTTTCTGAGGTTTTAATCTTAAACTACGAGTGTGTTCAGTACTTTGTCTAGCCTATTTGTAAACAGATTTACACTTTCACTGGAAACAACCTCTGAGGGAAGTTGGTTCCAGATATTAACTATTTTATAGGAAAAGAAATTTCCGCAGACTGAGGTCCTAAATGTCTTTACACACTCAAATAGTGTGTGAGAGAGAGAGAGAGAGAGAGAGAGAGAGAGAGAGGGCTGGTCGACTAAGGCATGCACGCATGCATTCAAGAAGTAGGAAAGAATTTCGAACTTTTACTTTAATGAAACAAATGTATCACACTCTGTATTTGCATAAAATGTAAAAAATCTTTAGGGGTTTCATTTTTTTGTCGCGTGCTATACCTCGAAACCTACGGGTTTCTCGACCTATGTTTGTTTTGTTTTTTCTTTGTTTTTGTCTCAAGAATACACCCTGCGATTTATAAAATACATTTATGAATCACCCTGTATAATAAATATATTTTTATATATATAAAATAAATAAATGTTTATACATTATCACTTCCGTGGCAAGAAGAATGTGATTTTTGTTACGAGTTAAAGCCTCTGTTTGCGTTTTGGTGGATTTTAATGGTTTACATTTGGTAAAAATTAGGACAGAATAATCATTTGAAATGAAAAAAAAATACCGCTGGAAGCTCAAACCATGATAGACGAAGGGGGTACCCAAATAACGATGGAAAGAGAATAAATGAGATTGCGTTAAAAGAACGCTTTTTCCTAAAATGAACAGCGTTCCATGACGAAAATTATCCCATCTGTTTTTGGTGCGTTGTTATTCATCGTACCGACTGAATGTCTTATTCCTTTAATGCCGGTGCATAATCCGGATAGATTTAGCCGATTATTAGCGTATGAGAGTGTCTAGAATTTGGTGCGTAATCAGTATTAGGGACTGCGTAAATGACTGTAATTATAATAAATAGGACGTAAGGAACAACAGTTCAAAATTCCTTCCCGATTTTGATGCTCACAATCGGTTGAATTTAATACAATGTCATGAAGTTTCAGAGACGAAAATACGGGTAGAGTTGATGACATAATGTAAGGTTTTGGTTCCAACACATGAAACGATTACAGACTGGGTCGGTATTTTGTCGTAAAAAGTAGTCTCAATGTAATCTTTTTTTTCTTTTCATATATAAGATATGTTCTTACCTCTTCGTTTGTTGCCTCAGGCTTAAGAGTTGAATGCCTTTATTATGCCTATTATCATTTTCTTTTTTTTAGCTTGGCTCGAAATCTCAAAATTATATATGTGTGTGTGTGTGTGTGTGTGCGCGTATATATATATATATATATATATATATATATATATATATAATGGTAAATGACAAATACTGTAGTTTTTCATTTTTACGATGGAAGGCCCAACGTGGGCAACGAACGGGTCACTCGCAAAGAGGCTCCAAAAAATAGCTTCCCTCACCAGCTATTTGCTATGACAGTATTTGATGTACCATTACTTATTCGAACTATAACCGTTGAGTTAGCTTCCGCCCGAATTGTTCATTCTGACGAAGTTCAAGCTTTTCACTCCACCTTAGACCTACAGTTTAACGTGGAATCCGAACCACGCCCCATCAGCAGCCCAGCGTCTTAACCATTAGGCCACCTAGGGTACCCATTTATCCACCAACCACTTTATTGTGTGGAAGGATGAACAGCTGGGTTTTGCTGCGCGGCGGCAGCGGGGCCGATGGATTCGTAGTCAGCGACGCTAACCACTACACCACCGAGGTGCCTAAAATGAATTTTAGTGAATTCTATAGTGGATTTTATTTCCCCAGAAGAGTTCCTTGTTCCATGCACGGTCTGTGTGTAACATAAAAGATCTCAGGGGACCATTCTGAGTCTGAGTTCCATCATATATATATATATATATATATATATATATATTATATATATATATATATATATATTATATATAAAGCGATTGAAAATAATATTTTGAAATTATTTGTTATGGATACAAATTGCACGTAATAAACTAAAACTTTACTATGTAGGTAAGTAATCATGTAAAAACAAAATTTAGTCATTTTATGTTAAATGTTCAGAATGTCTACAATTTACACGCAAACATGCGATACAACGTCCCAAAACTGATTGGCGCACAGTAATGTTCGTATTAGTTGAGATTTGGCGTACTTGCCCAACAATCGCTTCCTGTAAGTTCTGCACATTTTTAGGGTTAGTACCATACACTTTGTCCTCCAGATAGAAGTCCAGAGGTGTAAGATTAGGTGACTTTGGAGAACATTCAGGAGCGGTGGCCCGACGACCTATCCGCAAGCCCCGGAAACTCTGTATCAAGAAAAACTACATGTTTGCATGTAAAATGGTGGACATTTTGAACATTTAACATAAACTGACTATTAAAATTTGTTTTTTTACGTCATTACTTATCGACATAGTAAAGTTTTAGTTTATTAAGTGCAATTTGTATCCAAAACAAATAATTTCAAAATATGTTTACATTATTTTCAATCGGCTTATATATATATATATATATATATATCGTAAAGAAACGACGCTTGTATAGGAGATATTCCGCGCAAGACGAGAGAGAGAGAGAACGGAACAAATGAAAAAATGAGGTAACCACCTGGGAATCGAACCCGGGATCTTCCGATTGCCGGTCAGACGCGATACCATTACACCATGGACCTCACTCTTCCAAATGCCGTAATTCTTCTACATACTCGCAGAAACCAGTCGTTTCTTTACGTTATTTATACTGCGTGTTCTTTGCAGTTGAATGTATATATACAGGGTGGGCCGTAAGTTTCCATACATAGGAAAAATAAACATTTTTTTATGGACAACCATTTTTATTTATATAATATGCTCTACATGGTTGCCATTGTTTTGAAAACACATTTCAATACGTGTTCCCCACTGTTGATGAACACGCATTAGCACAGTTGACGTTATGCTTGTAATGGCGTTGGTGATACGTTCCTTTAGATGATTTATGTCTCGTATCTTTTCCTGATACACCATGGCCTTCAAGTGCCCCCAAAGATAGAAATCAAGGGGGTGAGATCTGGGGATCTGGGAGCCACTCCACAGGACCACGCCGACCAATCCAAGCATCCGGAAACTGCTGCTGATCCAAATACCGACGCACGTGAAGACCATAATTTAAATTTTCCTATGTATGGAAACTTACGGCCCACCCTGTATATATATATATATATATATATATATATATATATATATATATATAATTTTTTTTTTTTTGGAATATTCTAAGAAATATAAAACGATGATAGTCTCTTACACTTTGACCTTTGAATCTTGCTCCATTGTGGTTGTAAAGACATGGGCATCTTTTTTTATGTGCCATACCCTCGGGAGAGGTCTTCCCTTTGAAGAGTTTCAGTGGATGTTTTTACCTTAAACTCGACGAGTTACCTTTGATTCTTGTTGCATCGTATTATAACACTTCTTTTGTATTGAACTCACGGGATAGTTTTTAAGATACATAGACCTAAGCGCATGAAATAACTTTTTCACAACTTTTTTTCAAAAAGCCATCCTCTTCCCCCCCCCCTAACCCCTTACCAAGAACTGAGCCCCCTCCACAAAATGAAAAGAAGAAGAAATTAGAAAATAATTAATGAAATATGAAGCCCCATTTTACAAATCCTTTAAGCTCTCTATTCCTTCGCATAATGAACACAGGTACAGGGAGCTTTTGGGAACCCTTCCACCGCTCTCCACCTCCATAAAGAGCCCCCAATCGATACGAACATCAACTTAAGTTTTAGCTTTTAAAAACGGCCTCAGTTTCCAATACCTCAACGAAATTCGGGGCCAGATTCGTTCTTAGAAAGGCCACTAACCGTTTATAATGGTCAGCGCTTATTGCTTATACTTCTTATCTAACTATTATCGTGTCAGGGGAAATAATTCAGTTTCATTTCACGCATTTTACGTATGAAGATGATTCGCATTCTTTCACAAAATATGGGGAAGATAATTAGTTAAATTCAGTTTATGCTTCAACGTTTTTATGAAGGGGAGAGGGGTAATTCCAGCACAGATCATGCAAAAAAAAATGAAATTTTACACCACACCCTTTCCAATTTTCCTATAATTTGTTGTATAGCATTGCCTATACCAGAAAACCCGATATTTCAAGTTTCAGATTGATCGGACTTACGATTCAAAAGTTATGGCCCTTCCAACTTTTGGGGGTTCTCAGGGACCCCCAAATTACAAATTACCATATCTTAGCCCCTAATTGAGATAGAAGAATGATTCAAATTGCATTTGAAAGCTAATTTGTCAAATATTAAATGAGTATAGACATGGATAGGAGCTTAGTTGAAGAGTAAAAAAGTTGACTTTGTATTAAAGGGGGGTTTTACCCCCCCCCTCTCAATGGATTTTTTAAAATTTTCATATCAGATTAAGCCCAAACTCTATCTGTATAAGTGGCATTTAAGAAATTGCTGTGTATTTAGGTGTAAACTGTGTGTTTTGAGATTTGAATAGGTGTAAACTGTGTGTTTTGAGATTTGAATAGGTGTAAACTGTGTGTTTTGAGATTTGAATAGAGCATAATATACTGTACTAAAAACTTTTATGGATCCACAAATTTGATCTCTTTCGGATGGAAAGAGTAGACATTTTTAATACCACGCAGGATATTTGGATTGGACATAGGTTGAATCATTTCGCTTTGTCTTACCAAGCAAATATCTTCCTTCTCTGGAAAATTGTATTTATTAGGGCCTCCTGAAGATATTAAAAAGCTAATTTCGTAATCAGCAAATTCTTCGCAGTATCTTTGTTTACTAGCAGACTACTCTCACCCTGTTCAACTCGACTTATTCTAAACAAAGTAGGATTTTCTGAATCAGATGTTTGATAAGCCAGTATCAGGTTCCTTGACTTAGGTACAATTCTGTGGAAGCCTCTTGTGCCCTTGATTGATATAGCTTCATTAAACCTATTAGACATGTAATTTATTTGATTCAACCTCCTGCTTAGTAACAAAGAAAAAAGTTAGTGACTTGAAGTGCTTAGTACTAAAATCACACAAAGCTCTTAGTGTCAGAATGTGACGAGCATCAGTTCGTTGTAGACTAGCCTTTGCTACACCACAAACACAATCACTTTTTTCCATAAGGGTATTGTATGTAAGGCTTTTCTGGCCAATTACTGACACCATGAGTTTAGGATTTTGGTGATAGGTACAAACACAAACTGAGTGTGTCCCCCCCCCCCCCCCCCCCCCCGCAGCAACAACACCATTTAGGTCTTAAATTCTTCTTTGAGATCATTCATCAGCATCTCATACCTGTTTAAAAGTTTCTTGCATAATATAAATCATTGCAATTCTTATAGTATATTAATAAGTAAGTATTGTTAATTTAATTGCCTTATATCATATTTAGCTGCATTTGTGGTTTGACTCGGTCTCTTACAGGTAAGAGGCCGAGTATTAAAGTAATCTAATTTACATACAGTTTCTTACATACCTTGCAATATCTTTCTTCATTTCTTTAAGATCTTGTTTATTGGATGGTCCAGCATCATCTTCAATTGTCACAGTCTTCCAATTTCCTTTTTAAAGATGTTGAAGCTCTCTGGTGTTTTTTAGATGCCATCTTTGTGATTTACTGATACTCCTCAGGCCATCTGAAAATTTTATGATATTTTAAAGTCTACCATTAGGTATATATTGAAAATTACAAAACTATAGAAGTAGAATAATATATATATATATATATATATATATATATATATATATATATATATATATAATACAGGGTGTTTATAAAGTCCCTATCTATTTCAGTGAAAATGTAGCAAAACGGGTAAAATTCAATAACAATATAATATAAGGCATACATTTAATGAATACTTATATGATTCCTCATGAGCACCATCAGTATCTCTACAGAGTTCGAATCTGTCAGCAGCAGCATTGCACAACACATTTTGGACCATAACATGGGTTATTTTTGTAATTGCTGTTACGATACGAGCACGTAAATCTTGCAGATCTGTAATCCTCGTTTAATAGACGTTTGATTTGATAAAGCCCCATTCAAAGAAATCCAAGGGTGTTAGGTCAGGAGATCGAGCTGCCCAGGGCCTGTTGCCTCCACGTCCGATCCACCGATTTGGAAATCGTTCATTTAGGTACTCCCGAACAATGTTTGCGTAATGACAAGATACCCCGATCTTGTTGAAAGACGACGGTGTTTAAAATGCCATCTGGATGAAGCTGGGACATTTACGTCATGCTGCAAAATGTGTTCCGCAATGCTGCTGCTGACAGATTCGAACTCTGTAGAGATACTGATGGTGCTCATGTAGAATCATATGCTTAAGTATTCATTAAATGTATGCCTTTTTATTATTATTGAATTTTACCCTTTTTGCTACGTTTTCACTGAAATAGATACTTTATAAACACCCTGTGTGCGTGTATATATATATATATAATTAAAAAACTATAGAATGTATACTTACGTAATTTTATTGGGGTGAAATCAAGCTGTTCTTAGCTGTTGAAGAGTTTTGTCTAGCTCCTCTTTTTCAAAGTATGTTTCTTGAACATTCATGCACTTAGATGAAGATTTTTGTGGTTAAGGTTCAGGTGTACAAGTGTCACTTCCTGAACTTTCTTTCTTGCTGAATAACTGTTGTGTTTCATCATTTTTATTGATTTTCTTCAAACAATTTGTACAAACTTTTGATGAATGACTGAAGTAGGGATGTACCGGATCACAATATAGCTGGATACCGGATATTTGGCATTTTATTTTTGCCGGATACCGGATAATTGCCGGATATTTGGCCGGATCATGTATTCTTAAGGGCATAAAATTTTAAAACTTGCAATTAACTAGTGGTTTAATAAGCTTTTATGGTTCCTACTAATTTTACAAAATCATTAGTCTCATAAAAATATGCAGATTAGAAATTTTGTTTATTCAATAAAAAAAAAAATAAACCGAAAATAAGACATGAACTTTATCTATAATATATGATACACACAGACCGTGCATGGAACAAGGAACTCTTCTGGGATAATTAAATCCACTATAGTCCGAATAAGTAATGGTAAATGAAACGGACATGTTATGTGCCTTGAAAAGTGGACGCTCAATTCTGCCAGTTGAGGTTTAAGTTTTGGTTTTTGGCTAAAATATAATAGTTACCCCTTTTTCTTTGATGTATTCAATCTGACGTGAAGACAGCGAGTCTTTTGCTTATATTGAGGTTCTAAATGTAGCAGGGCTAGGCTGCTTTAAACCCTAGATCCATGTCCCAAAGCTGGATCCTGTCTGCTTTGCAGATAGCTGGTGAGGGAAGCTATATTTATGGGATCTCTTTGCGAGAGACCCGTTGCCCACGTCGGGCTAAAATCATGAAAAAGGAAAAAAAACTATGGTATTTGTCATTTACCATTACTTATTCGGACTACAGTGGATTTAATTATCCCAGAAAAGTTCCTTGTTCCATGCACGGTCTGTGTTATCATAAAAAACTCAGGGGACCATTCTGAGTTCATTCATATATATATATATATATATATATATATATAAAATGACAAATTTTCTTAAATTTGTGATAAATATAACTGTGAAAACAGTTATATTTTTCATCATATTTCCAATAATTTTATATTTTTCGTCTGGCATGAGCCATAATAAAATAATAAAGTACACAGAAAAACTTGAAATATGAAATTTTTTATCAACAAAATGTGGTTAAAATGTTAATTAATTATCCGGTATCCGGCTGGATACTGAAGATGTGGCCGGATCGGCCGGATACCAGATCGTGATCCAGTATCCGGTGCATCCCTAGACTGAAGCCATGTACAGGATCACTATTTTCAATAACCTGATTTGGGAGTGATCTCAAAGCACTCGCAATGACTTTTTTGTGTGTTTTGAATGGGTTACAGCAACGATAGGTATGGTCTTTACATTTAATTGCCATTTTCTATTAAGTACCATACGTAGCTATGTACTGTGAATTTCTGCAAAGAAAAATATTTCCTTCATATATGCCTCCTATAAGCTAATTATTTCACACATGTACGCAATAAACGAGAGAACAGAGCACTTTGCTTCTTAAGCACTTCATTTGATTACTCAGTAGTATTTAACACTAATTGTGTTAGCCTTTGATTCAGACTATCTTTATTAATGTAGGTGTTTTTAAATAGCTTTTGAATAGACTATGTCTACTTATTTATATGTTTTGTATCCTTTATATACTTCCATAGACATGTGTATAAAATACATTGCTGCATAGTTGAATAAGAAAAGGATAAAATAATTTTATATTTGACAATTTGCAAAAAATTTGATTTTTTCAGTGGTTATCACTACTTAAATCTCAAAACACACAGTTTTACACCTAAATACACAGCAATTTCTTAAATGTCACTTATACAGATAGAGTTTCGGCTTAATCTGATATGAAAATTCTAAAAAAATCCATTGCTGCTATCCATGTCTTTACTCGTTTAATATATGACAAATTACCTTTCAAATGCCAAAGTTGGAGGGGCCATAACTTTTGAACCGTAAGTCCGATCAATCTGAAACTTGAAATTTCTGGTTTTTTTGGTATAGACAATGATATACAACAAATTACAGGAAAATTGGAAAGGGTGTGTATGGTGTTAAGCACTGAATGATCTGTCCTGGAGATTAACCAGATTTGAACTTGCCTTCATCTTATCTTTAACAAAATTTAAATACAAGATGGGTTAAAAATTTTATATTTTATAGGCAGCGGAAGTTTACAGCGAGTATATAAAGGAAATGTCGCCAATTTAGTTTTTTATACGTAACTTAAACGTCTACGTTGCGCAACACCGCTTCCCTTTTGATTAGCCGGGTTAAGCGACGTTGGGTTTGTTTAGTAGATGTATAGGTGACCGTCCTTAGCGTTCAAATGGTTCAGATCGCACGTAAAGCTATAGTTTCCCTCCTTCACACGATCGTTACAAAAGGAGGTTAACCCTTTAACGACGGACGGTACCTTAAGGTCCACCAGAAATAATAATATAAATTGTACTACAATGCCTCGTTTCTATAAATGTTTTACATGTTTACATATACTGTAGATGTCATTTAGTTGTCGGGAAAGGAACCCAAAATGTGTATCATTTCAGTGATTAGTTACTAAAATATTTAGTTTTGAATAACAATAAAACCTATACGTTCTGGTAACAAGAGTGACTGCATATGCTGCGGGCTCGTTCTTAAAGGGTTAAACAACTTTATTATTATTATTTGCTACCAAAATATCAAGATTTCATTAAGAAGTAAGTCTTCGTTGAATTGTACATTGAATTTTCTTGCGTGTTTATTACCTCATTTTTAGGCCCTATTATAAAACTTGCAACACCGTGTGTCTTCCATCCACATATCTGAACGTCTCAATTAACTCCTTTCTCCCCCGTCAGGCGTGCAACGAATTCACCACCCACGTAATGAACCTCCTGCGAGAACAGTCCCGCACGCGCCCCATCACACCGAAGGAGATCGAACGGATGGTGCAGATTATCCACAAGAAGTTTTCTTCTATCCAGATGCAGCTGAAGCAGTCCACGTGCGAGGCGGTCATGATCCTCAGGTCACGCTTCTTAGACGCCAGGTAAGGACCACTATTTAGGCTATGGGGTGGAATGAAGGATCTCATAACGGAGGGGGGTGAGGAAGATTAAGAGAGCACTGCGCTCGCGAATGCGGAAAGTAGAAGAATTTTTTTTTAAAATGACTGCGACACACGGTGCGAATGTTTAATTAAAAGTGAGGATCAAAATGCGTGAAGGCGAAATAAAAGAGAAGCGAAGGTAGCAAATAAAGGAGGGAAAACCTCGAGAATGAAGCGAATCTGCGTGTGCACACTTTCTTTTTGGCCTCATTTTCCCAATCATTTTCGCTCAAATATTTAAGAAAAACTATATATATATTCCCGTTTTTTGTAAGTGTATCACGTGAAATGAGTGTGTGAGGAAGCCGCAATAAATGAATCCTTTTAATTTAGTTAAGAAGGCGTGATACAGCCCATTCGCATCACCTCCGACCATCATGATAAAGGAAAAAATAGAACCTTTTATTTTTCGCAAATAAATTTACAATAAGCGCCTCGTAATGTTGGTCGTTGTAAGAAGCCCGTATCAGGGCTGCGCCGATAAGCTTTACGAAGCGCATATTGAGATGGGTTTAGATTGGTAGTCGGCAAGCGGAAAATTAAATAGAAAAAAAAAGGCTGTAAAATAACAACCAACTAAATCTGCAGAAATGGAGAAGAGAGTTTGAAAGGGATTGTTCTTGTCCAACCATATCTCTGCTTTATCTTCCTTATATTTTACATGGTGTGTGTGTATATATATATATATATATTATATATATATATATATATATATATATATATATGTGTGTGTGTGTGTGTGTGTGTAAAAATTCGACTGTGGTATATTTACCAGTGCCAAGGTAATTTCGAGCGTAATTTTCCTATCTAATTCATTCCCTTTTCTTGTAATTTTTATTCTGTTGCTCATTCATTGACGCCTAATGAAAGTACCAATTTATTAAATTGTAATTAAAGATAAAGTAGGTAATGTTGAGCATTCCTTTTGGCGTGTTTGTGTACGGAATAAGAGTTGATGATTTTGTGTATTGGAGGCCATTGTTGGGAGTCTAACTGGAATCGTTCAGTTTATCCTGGATTGTGTGCACATAAGCGTTGTAATTTCAGTGTGCTTCCTTCGGAATATAAATGGCATTTTCAGACTCAGGTGGCGGTTCAGACGTGGCTCAGGCTACTGAGCGGCCGAGGGGAGAGAAGGGGAAAATCTCACTGAGGGAATTTTATGTTTTAAGTTTACAACATGATTAATGAATAATTTTTAACGGTTTATTCTTTTAAAAATTTGACGAGAATAACCTATATTAATATTTCATACTCCGTCCGTTATCCTTAAAAAGGAGTAATTATAAGGAAAACTGTATATATATATATATATATATAATATAAAGTGGTGGTAAAGTCACACGTAACCCAAAGATGATTGCACAATTATCTTGAGGTCGCGTGACTTTACGACTACCCTGTAATATATACAGCGTATGTCGTGTGCACTGTGTATACATAGTGTTTAGATTTCAAAAATAAAAGCTTTCAACCTTTCCTCCTTGTCTTAAATTGAAAGTTACGAATCGGTTTGCAGACCATATTCAAAGTGAAGCAAATGCCATTTTTGGTGCGCGAAGCCCCAACAATCATTGCCCCCCCCAAAAATTCATGCGTGCGTCTCAAAGCGTGAAAAACAGCACCTGTCGCATTGCCTTTAAAAGAATCCGAAGGTTAAGATTTACTCTTACAGCGAAGAGTTGCTTTTATATAATCTTTGCTGCTCACCGTTCACTCCTCGATCTTCAAGAGCGTATGTCTTTTCCGACCTTTTATTGCGGAGTTCTGTTTACCTGAGAGGAGTTGAAAAAGGCTCACTCCGAGTGTCATTTCAGGAGACGTCGGCGCAATTTCAGCAAGCAGGCCTCTGAAATCCTCAATGAGTATTTCTATTCAAACCTGTCCAACCCTTATCCTTCAGAGGAGGAGAAAGAGGCACTGGCGCGCCGCTGCGGAATTACGGTGAATCAGGTACTCATAGCGGAGCACCTTCCATTAATATCCCTTCCATTACCTACACCCTCCTTTACTGCCACTTGTATTTGCTGTGACCTTAACCATATATATCCAAAATGCTGACTTCTAATGTTATAATTAGAGTTAACAGACGTTAAAAAGACGAGCAGTGATGTTATGCTTTGGAGCTGAAATGTTTTTAAAAGATTTTTTCCTTATTTTTACTTTTATCGCATTACCGCACTTTTTAGTATTGGAAACGGTGTCTGTAGTTTAGAAACATGTTTTTTATTCCAAATCCATCCTACCCTTAGTTGAATAAAAGAACAAATTTACTCAATTTATGACACCTCCATTTTTTTTTTTCTTACGTAAATACGTTGATTGATGTAGGTGTAAATTAAGTATTCCTCTCGTAATTTAAAGAGTTTGAAGAGAATAGCATTAGGCTATGGTACTTCAGGAAACGATTGCACTCTCCCATTTGTATTACCACACCACAAAATAAGAGTATATTTACTCCTGGTAGCATTAGTATTACGAGTGAATTTTGATCAGCTCTGAAGTCATCTCTTAACTGCATCAATTGGTGTGGGTTTAAAAGTGATCTTGAAAGGAACGGGCAGAATTTGGACAAAACTAACAACCTCTGACACAATTATTAGCGCTTCCGTTCCTTTCCTTTATCGTCGGTGCCTTTCCTTGCGTAGGACGACAGGGAAAGGCGAACGAGGAAGATTAACGCTTGGTGGACGGTGGGCTTGTGCGCTTGGGTGATCCCTTCCTGGCCTACTCGCTCAAGGAAGGTCGAGGTGCTCTTACGGGTATTTTCTTTCAGACGCAAAAGACGCAACTTTTCCAAACAAGCTACAGAGATTTTAAATGAATACTTTTACTCGCATCTTAGTAACCCATACCCTAGTGAGGAGGCCAAGGAGGAACTGGCCAGGAAAGCAAATATAACAATGGCTCAGGTAATCACTGTAACACGTTGGTTTGTTGCAGGAGACGAAGAAGAAACTTTACTAAACAGGCCTCCGAGGTGCTCAATGAGTACTTCTATGCTCATTTGTCGAATCCTTACCCAAGCGAAGAGGCCAAGGAGGAAGTGGCGAGAAGAGGTGGCATCACGGTCCAGCAGGTAAAGGCCTCCACACAAATGGACTGCCGATCGCCCGTCGAAAGGAACCCTCACGATTAACTTAGGACCCCTTTGTCAGGGCTTTTAAATCAGTGTACCCTCTTGCAGTAAACGGGTAGAGATCGGCAGTCCACCAGGCCACGACAACAGTTTTCAATCTCTGCTCTCTACTGAGTCCTAATAGCTGCAACCTTAATTCTTGAGGGTTAAAAGACTCCATCCAGTGCAAAATGATCACTGTTTTCCTACTTTCTTAGCTGAGCTGTTGTGCACCTGTTGTGTAGTTCCCTCAGTAAGGCTCATCCACGCGTGGGTGAGGCATGCCGAGGGAAAGGAGGTCTGGGCGAGGGAATGGTCTGAGGCGCTGCCGAGGCTCTCAACAAACGCGGTCCTGAGAAATCCCTCGTCATTACTCTGCCATTCGTGATGCTACGATTGTGGTCGAGGCGTGCCGCTTTCTCCACTAACACTCACTAACATCCCTCGGCACGCCCGTCCTGCGCCTACTCCTCCAGAACAGCCCTTCGTGACATGTCTTTCGGATGAAGGAAACGTCTGTCGCGAATCTTTTAAAATCTTCGAGTCTGTGGAAAATTCTCAATCCTTAAAAGGAAATTAAATTCGTAGACGTGTTTTGCTCCCAAAGAAACTTCACAGAAGGGCTGCCTCTTGCGTTGGATGAATCTATGGCCTGAATGCCTCCTCCAATCATGCCGCTACACTCTCTAACCTTATTCACTCGCTCGGAGCTATGTTTGAGGTCGTCCCTTCGGAGACACCTGATGGCTCATCATAATTGCTTTACTGAATTGTATAAAATAATTATTGTAACGTTAAATGACTCAGTTCAACTTATTTCCTTGTTAGTTCATGATTTGTTTCATTATTCATCATTTGTAAAGCTTGTCATCAAAATAACTGCTCTGTTTTTGAAATTAGTGAAAGCTTGAGTATTCCATAGAATCGCTGTATATACTGTGAGCTGTACTTGTAAAAACAACAACAATGAGTAAATTAAAAATAATTGATTAGTGAAATAATTCTGGTCAGTTCTATTTGATCTCTGAAAAGGGTGTACAGTGTATAATTAAAGAAAAAAAAATCTCTGTAGGTTGATTACGCTCCCATTCAACCTCACCTGATGTTTATTAGCTCGCATGGTGAGTTCCTTCGTATTGTGCCTCTGTTCTTTTGCTATCACTCTCCTATCCTCTTTTGGCATTGGAATCGTAGAAATGAAGAATCTAAAGTTGAGGAACAGAAACTCGAAGGAAATTTGTTTCTGTTTCTAATAAAATTTACAGTTTTGAGACGGACAATTTTCGGAACTGTAAAGCGTAAACAACTTCAAATTCTACATCTCTTAATTTCAATGTATTAAACAAAACCTATCCTTTGCTTTCTGTATTGCATGGCTTGAGCTTCCTTACATTATTTTCGTTTGGATCTCCTGATTTGACGCAATTCGACTGTAAATATAAAGCTTCCCCGTACTAATAACTGTATTTTGAGGAATATTCTCATTCTTCAAATTTACGTTACTTATCTCCAAATTTGTTAATTTGTTAGTTTTCTTCAATTAATGCATTAGTAAAATAGGAAGTAAGAAAAATGTTAAATTTATATCATCCATCGTTAAGTCACTAATTATTTATTAACAGAATGATACTTTTCCACCATCACACTTCAGAATATGATGTGTTCACTGTTAGTTCTAAATTCACTGAAATTGAACAGCAGCAGCTTCCCCCATCCCCGCCTTCTTATGATAACTTGGTTAGGTTTGGAAGAGCACTAGGTCATGGAGATCCGTTTTGCAGGTTTCCAATTGGTTTGGAAATAAAAGGATTCGATACAAGAAGAATATAGGCAAAGCTCAAGAGGAAGCGAATCTCTACGCGGCAAAGAAGGCAGCCGGTAAGTTCGTTTGAGAGGTCACGGGAGGGAATGGAACGCTTTTCAAATTAAATAATTTTTTCGCTTCGAATCGCTTCGTTCGGGGCTCAACTGTTGTTGTTGTTTTCCTTTTCTTTGTTTATTTTTTATTTTTTTTTTTTTTTACTCTAAAATTGTTTCTTAGTCGTAATCCTTAATTATTTTGATGTTTGCAGAATAGAAGGCATAGCGTCACCTCTGCTTTCCTTGCTTGAAATCAGAGGAGACCAGACACTTTCTGAAGCAAAGTATGTTCTTGCGAAGGATAGATTTAAAATTTTTTTTTATTTTATTCTACTTGTTTAAAGATTAAAATCCTCTTTTTGCCTCGAATGAGATGCACAAAGATTCATTTCACTGCAAAAAAGTCATTTTTTCCTTCAGTTATTCTTGAAATTCTTCCATTATTTACCGCTGATGTTTTTATTATTATTATTGTTATTATTATTGTTATTATTGTAACACATTGATTAAAGCACGTTTTTCCGAAAATTTGTTTCGGAGTGCAGGGGTATAAAATTGTAACATTGTTCGGACCTTGAGGAGACTTGAACCCACGGAATTGGCTGAATAAGTCTGTCACGCGAAGATAAAAGACGGAAGAAATGCAGTTTTACTTATCAGAATTTATACTACCGTCCCTTCTCGAATATTAAAGAAAGGGTTTTCTTCCAATAAACAAATGGACGCTCGGATAAAAGTTCACCGCTTCCAGGCACAAATTTTCATTGACGCAGCAAATGTTGGGCGCTGGGAGCCGTTCGATTTCTTCCAAAAGAGGGAGATTGGTAGCGTCACGTGGTCTTCAGCTCTTAATTAACTTGGTTCTAAGGAATTTCATTTTTCTCTACCGAATGACGCAACGTAAGTTTTCGATAACGAAACCAGGAAATAAGACATCATTTCAAAGATAATAAGAGCAACAACAGTGATAATACGAGATGTATATTTCCTTTTTAACTCTCGCCCTGACGAAGGGATGCGTGATTAAAAGCCTTTTAAATTTCCTTAACACACTACAGGTACGAGAATGCCTCGCGTTTTTAGCTTTGACGAATAAAGGTACCTCAATAAACCAGTAAATGTGATTAGAAAATCAATTTTCATACTGAATTTTGATTAATTTTAACCACCCAGCTTCTATTTTATCTGCGTGTTCCCCCCCTCCACACAGTTACTAAACCATACATATATTGTATACACATCCATAAGTATATGCCATATATATATATATATATATATATATATATATATATATATAAAATAAAGGGTCCGAAATGTCTCTACCCATTGAGAAATACATTTATTTATGGAACCACATAATAAATGTTCAAAATTTTCCCCATTCTGTTCAGAGAGCATATAAATATAATTAATGTAACTCTCATTGGGTAGACTTTTCGGACACCATATATATATATATATATAATATATATATATATATATATATATTTACTTTTTTTTTTTTGGAAATAAGTTTTTATTTTAAAAAGTGTTTCCTTTAAATGGCCGTTTTAAGACACGTTTCTAAAGTTTGTTACACGGCTACCAGGCGACAAGTGCTCTCTATTGCCAGATGGGCGCAAAAGGGGCCTCAGAAACTGCCACAGCCTTTGCCTTCTTATGTCAGAAGGGCAAAGAGGTCGTTTCCTCGTGGTCTAAGCGAGGAACTCAATTATTATAATATTGCTGAAATTTAGATAGCAGAAATGAAGCTGAACTTGGTAGCTTCTTTTGATGATTCTTAACGCCAGAAAATAGATTATCAGATTATCAAATATTTCAGCCTTCTCCTCTTTTTCGAACAAAGGCTAATTATTTATAACTTTATTACCGACTATTCGTTTTTGAGCGTATTACGGTTCAAAGAATGGATTGAACTTTTGAACATCATCAGTCGTGTTCCTTTTGGACTTTACTGCCGATCGCGTTAGGTTAGGTTAGGTTAGGTTAGGTTAGGTTAGGTTAGGTTAGGTTAGGTTAGGTATATAGTTAGGTATCATTGATGGAGGAGACAATTATATTATATATGTTAGGCCTTTTTTTGTAAATTCGGCCTGTTTGCAAAAGGGTTAAGTCGTGATATTTTCGTTGTCAAGGGTGGACAGTTGACCTAACCGGGCATTCAATTAACCTATAAAGGCTGATTTCGCAAAAAGACCGTAACATATATAACGTTAACTCATCAGTAATGATTCACGAAGTATCTTTTCATCATGACTCGACTCCTACTCTATACATCCTCATTATTTATTTGTACAAACATACCTGCTTCGATGTAAGGGAAATAAATGAGAGGGGATTTAGCGATATTCTCATTATTACAGTCACTGTTTCGCGATTGAAAGCGTATCGTCGGTAAGCGACCTTGTTTGTATGAGAATCTCCTTTTAACGTTTAGTTTGTACAGAATCTTGGCGGTTCTTCTGCAAACTTTGTCACTCTTAGTTCTTATAACAGAGTAAATATTGTAAAACGGATTATTTGCGAGAGAATTGCATTGCTGTAGTTCGTTTTGATTGATTTCTAACAATACTCGCAGAAATTTGGTTCAAATTGTTCGGCTCCCCCCTCCCCCTCCCCCCTCCCCCTCCCCCTCCCCCCTCCCCCTCCAAGGATTCTTCCTCTGAAGTTACTCAGACAGATTGTGAACCATACATAATAATAATAATGATTTTTGGGAGATACCTCGTTCCTTATCTCTTTCTCTTATCTGTTCACTTAGCAAATTAACAAGAATATGAGCTTTTACAAATTTCAAGTGTGATAAATACGACACTTTAGTAGACAAACTCTTCTATCGTTATCCTCGTAACTATTACCATCTTAAATCAACCTCGCTTTGTTTCCAATTTCAACAGGAACCAGGATGAATCTTATTAGTAAGTGCTTCTCCACACTGTCTTTTTTTTTTATCAGTAATTATAACTTGGGGGTAAAACTAACGTGTCAGTAGGGTATGAGAAAATTAGTTACACTGCAAGCATTATTTTAAACATTATAATCAGACTGAACGTTGCTGCATAAAAGAGGCACGAAATATTTAGTTTTAATACCGATTTACCATATGAAAGAATAAATGTTTCGGAATTGCTAAGTTTATTCCACCTCAAATGGCCGAGATCTGTAATAAGTGCGTTTAACGTAAATGTAATAAATTGTTGATCTTTCAGATAACAGGATTTACTTAGCCTCAGAATAATTGTTCTTTTCTGTTATTTACCTTCATTGTCTCGTATTAAACATTCAAATAACGATAGAATTTCTAACTCATTGTCTCCGTACATTAAAAGCGTGTTTTATATTTTTATACGTATTAATTACTTTTCTTCGTATTATATTTTGTTCTACAATCTCCTCTGGTTACGTAATAGTTATCCGCTGAACCTTCAATGTTCGCGTTTTCTTTGACTTTTTTTCCACGAAATCGTTTCATGATGGAGATAACCACTTCCTTTATTACGCTCGAAACTACTCGTATCTCCAAATTCAGAGAATGAAAGCTCATCCGCTCTTCTCTCCTCCTCATTTTTTAGAGAGACAAGTGTGCTGAACTCATCAAAATCGAGGTTTCTCTAAGAAACTCAATCATGATTTAAAGAGTAACGCCACTTGATAAACGTAACAAGCTATGTTTTAACGTTCGTGTGGTCGAAAATTCCTCCATGTTCAAAGATGGCGCCGAAGTTTCGACCCAATCAAAACTACACTGAAACACACTCCATTTTGAAATAAAAGGGTGAAGAACAAAAGAACTCTTAAAGAATAATAGTCCCGCATTCTGAACTTCTTTGAACGCTCCTAATAAAAATTTTCAAAAGAGCCATTTTGTCATTTTTTTGAAGTTCGTCAGTAAGCTCTAAAATCTTTGAAAAAGTTTTTAATCTTCACGAGCGGAAAACTTTACAACATTATACCCACTTTTATATATATATATATATATATATATATATATATATATATATATATATATATATATATATATATATATTAGACACATTAATGTTTTAAAAAAGATACTATAAAATAGAGCGAGCCGAATGACGTTTCGCCGCCTCACTTCTAACCTTCATCGGGTCCTTAATTTAAGTTGTTTCGACAGGTAAAGAAATGCTGCGTCAAAGAAAAGTAGTTTGGGTAGGAAACAACTTAAAAAGGAATGTTAGTATGGTCAAAGTTATAATTGTGTTGAACTATAAATTTTTTCTTTAAAATCCCTTTTAGTTATAGAAAGAGTACCCAGATCAGTAAAGCAAACGAAGTATCCATTAAAACGCTTTAACCTTATTTATATAGAAATAATTCGGTAAACTCTAGCCGTTTTTTGGTCCAGCATGAAACTAATATTTTATTACAGACACTCGGCACGATCTATATTATTATTCACATATTGGGAAATTGCTTTACTGTCCTGTCTCATTTCTACTCGTACGTCGTAATCTTAATTCCAAATTTTTGCCAGTCTTACCAACAAGCAACTATTTTTAGGGTTTACAGTGCACTGTGAAAAAAAAAAATTTTTAACAGTATTTCACTGGCAGTTTTGGGTTCCAAGAATCTACTGTTAATTGTACAATGGACATTATGTCGTTTATTTGATTGCTGCCCTCCATAATGGCGGAGATTTAACGGTGGTTTTAACATTTACTTTATTTTAAAAATTATTTACATATCGGATAAACGGGTAAAAAGCCCGTATTTTTACAACTAAATATTTTATTCGATAAAATAGACATTACTAATCCGCAGGTTTACTACCGTCATTTTAACTCTATATCAGTAAAATTAATTGTTAATGCTACTTTTGAAACTTACCACAAATAAAATCTTTACTACCAAAATTATTTTCAAATGTAAATACCATTCTTAATAGTCAGTTTTTAATTTTATTTAAATATTCAATTATGATCGTTAATATTCGAATATAGTATGGAACTTACCTTACAAATTGTCCTTGTAAAACGCAAAGTAATATATATATATATATATATATATATATATACTGTAGATACATGCTATTACAGTATTGTGAATTTTTAACTCGGCGCCTCGATGTGCGTGAGTGCCTTTTCGAGTAATATTATTTTATATAGTAAATACGTTCGTATATTTATTAGTTCACTTTGTAAAATGGAAAATTACAACGTATTCTCTAAATTAAAAGTACTGACTTTATTGATTCAATTCTTACTACTATAAGTGCGAAAGATACAGACATTGTTTTAAGAACAGTTATTGGCACACAGCAAGCTCGTAATATGAAATTTTAGAATGAATTTAAATTAACAGTATAGAGATGTCGATTCAGCTGTTACGGTACGCGCCCAAGATACAGGCACTAGTTTCGGAACAGTCGTTTGCTGTTGAAATAACAGTGAGGCTATTGACGAGAAAATTAACAGTAATAATTCGATGAATTAACAGTTGCTATAAATAATTAGTATTGTCATTATTTGTCGTGCGTTTTCACTATCAAATAATGGCACCCGCGATTTGAAAATTTATAGTTTGTTTATAAATTAATAGTTAAAAAATGGTAGATCTACTGTTACGGTACAATCGTAGTTTACAATCGCTGTGTAAACAAATATATTATATTATCAAAATAGCGGCGGGGCCTGCATCGTGAAATTTTAAAATTTTATAAGCATATCGTTATATTGAAAGTATAAACTCGTTAGTAACACGACTGTTAAACTCGTGAGAATATGTAATATTAAAACAAAAGAAGTTCAGATAAATATTTTCTGTAATTTGAATTTTAAAATATTTTACAAATGTTTTGAAAAACGGGAAAGAAGTGCTACAAATGAGTCATTTAGATTACATTTACGTCTAACGTTTTTTTCTTAAAGCGCGTTGTTTACGGGGAATGGCATGACACCACCTTAGATTAAATTAAGGGAGTAGTCCACTTAAGTCAATCAGTGAAGGTATTAATGAAATTAAAGACCACTTTAATCCGGTCTCGTATTTTGGGGTATTGGAGTACCCAAACCTTTTCACAATTGCGATCTGTACAAGAGTGAAATGTCACTTTTATTTTTTCTTATAAATATTTAAAGTGAAAAAAATGTGCGCGCGATAAAAGAATAATTAGAAACTAAAGATAAAATTTAGTTTATTCTTTATAAACAGGGAATAAAATCAAACGTTTCCAAACTTTTCTTTTTCTCTATCACCAACAGCAAACCAGGATACTTAATCGTGTACTACTACTACCCTCAACTCTTTTTCAGGCTAGACCTAAAAGCATTACCATTATTTTACAGGCTTGCATAAATAAATTACCTTCTGTATAATAATTAGGTAAATCCTAACGCAAAGGAGTATATGTATATATATATATATATGTTACTGTAAAAGCCCGACGAGTGGTAAATCTTGACATTTACCATGTACTCTGGTAAAAGTCCGAAAAACAAGTGAAATTTTACTTATTTCGGACTTTTACCAAATCTACATGGTAAATGTCAAGATTTACCTAACCTAACCTAACTAAAAGATGTTTGTGCAAGGCCTCTGGCCTTTTATGCAATTCAAAGTGCCACAACAGTTCACCATGCTGTAATAAATTAATTCGGTTTTTTTTTTGTGCAAGAATTTTTCGCGTTTTTAAGTTGCTAGTATATTTAAATAAATGTTTTTTTCCCCAGTTTTAGTAATTTATCTTCATCCTGGCTTTTACAACTTCTGATAGTAAATCTTGACATTTACCATGTAGATTTGGTAAAAGTCCGAATAAGTAAAATTTCACTTGTTTTTCGACTTTTACCAGATGTACATGGTAAATGTCATGATTTACCACTCGTCGGGCTTTTTCAGTAAATATATAATATATATATATATATTATATATATATATATATATACAGGGTGTCCCATAAGTGTAGTCTCCTAGGAAAATTTATTTTAAATTAAATTCGCAAAAGTAATGCATTAGAACTAAAACAAATGAGGGGTCGCGCGTCTTAAGGTACCTAAGCGCCACCACAGCGAAAACGTGTTTTTGATGGATATCACTATTTTCACCCTTCCTCTATCGCGTGGTTTGGGTTATAATGACCTTACGACACGAAGTATGGTTGAAAACCTTATGAAGCGAACTACTTTTTTCACCTCTATCGCCAGCCAAAAGTTCACCCAAAGTTCGGCATAATAAGAAAATCAAAAAATTTTTAAAAATATATATAAAATATGAAAATCTATTCCAAAAACTCAACATCTTCATTAGCGTACTTAAACTCTAATTTAGCCAAAAATGAACGTTCTAGCTCAATTAATAAGATATTATTGCCAAAATATTGCTGAACTTTGGAGGTGATTTCTGACGAATTTTAATTTTGGCGCTTAGGTACCGTAAGACGCGGGACCCCTCAAATGTTCCAATTAATGTCTTGTTTGGGACTTTTTTTTTTTGCGGGTGAGGAAAAGGCCTCCGAGGCCTTTTCCGTACGAGTGTAACTCGCTTTCCTATTAGACATTGCTTTATTCTACCTGCAACAAAAAAAAAAGTCCCAAAACAAGACATCAATTTGAACATTTGTTTTAGTTCTAATGTATATGAGACCGGACTTATGGGACACCCTGTATATTTTAATAATAATAATAAATATTTATTTTAACAAGAATTACGTACGACCTTCTGAATGCTACCAAAGAGATTTGAGGAAAATTTATGTATGCATACGTATGAATTGTTTTTCTATATATAGAAAATTACTTCGGGGTACGTCGGGTAAAAGGACGCAGTTAAGACGTTCACTTTAAACGTACTTCCTCTTTGAGTATAAATAGTTTGGTTTTACGTACGAAACAACTTTTATTTAGTGAAGACTCAAACTACATAAAATTTGTAAAATTGCAGGCTATTTATGCGAAAAAAGGGGGGGGGGGCTTCATGTAATATTGCACATACCATCACCTAAGAGTACTCGGAAGCGCGGGTCACACTGATAAGGACCACGTCTCGAAGTTTTTGTCGTCTTCATGCCACCGCATGAACCACACTTAATACACTTTTCTTAGTGATTTCGTATAAGACTCCACATCCTGAACATATGAATTCCTCGGACTGCGCGATGACTTATTTCATTGTCCGGTTCTTTTCTGGGAGACGCCTTAAAAAAGTATTTTTTTCGCGTCTCGGTCTTTCTTCCCTATCTTTTGTCGTTCGTTCGACCATTTTCTTTTTCTCTTCTACAATCAGAGTTTGCGGGTATCATTCCCATTTCATTCCCCGCCAAGAGTGGGAAAGTTGAGAGTGAGAATTTCGAAGGGGGCTTTTCAAATCCATCCATTCCCAATTCACGCCATTCTCTCTCTCATCCACGGCTTTTCCACTTCGCTCCAGGTTAGGTTAGGTTAAATTAGGTTGGGTTAGGAAATAGTCATTCCCCCGCCGCCTTCACCTCGAATGGGAATGAAGCGACATTCTCTCTCAAATCTGAAATTTTCATTTGTGGACCGCGGATGTGAATGGTTGTAACATTGCGTAAGCAATAACCGACTTTGCGTACTCTTTGTCAAGGCACTGTTGACGGACAGCGAATAATCACTGAAAATGCCAAACGATGGCACCGCGTATGAAATCAACATATACGACGGACCACGGTGTGATTATCCTTAATTTCTTTTTTTTTTACGCAGGAAGGAGGGACCAAGGGCGAATGTCCGCAAAAGAGCACTCCCCATAGAAGAAGGAGCCAAAATCAAGGTCCAAAGTTCACTTTCCTTAAACGCACTTTCACCACAAAAAAAAAAAGTTTACCATGAACCATTTTTATGAATTGTTATGCATACTTACCTGACGAGCCAGAACTACATCACAGACCCGAAAAATTGCGTATTTACCCGTAAATCCTAAGAAAATAGAACAATTTCCTCAAGTTTCTTCCGCAGCCTCCACCTGTGTCAACACATCCCTGCAGCAAAACATGAAGGGGTTAGTGTTCCCACTCGTAATTATAACCACTGCGTACTCTTAGAAGACTCCCACTTTTACTCGACTTTACCGTATTATATATATATATATATATATATATATATATATATATATATATATATATACACCTACCTTGGTTTTGCTTCCGCCCGAATTGTTCATTCTGACGAATGTTAAACTTGTCACTCCACCTAAGACCTACAGTTTAACGTGGAATCCGAACCATGCCCAACCACCAGCCCAGCGTCTTAACCACTAGGCTACCAAGGGTACCAATTTATCTACCAGCCAGTTTTTTTGTGTGAAAGGATGAAACAGCTGGGTTTTGCTGCGCGCCGCCTGCCGTCACTGGGTCTCGATCCCGAGGCCGATGGATTTGTAGTCAACGACGCTAACCACTACACCACCGAGGCGCACACACACATATATATATATATATATATATATATATATATATATATGGTGAATACCCCTGCTGTCATTTTTCTATTTTAAATTGATGGAAGGTAGTGTGTTCGGAAAGTTGAGATACACTAGGACGTAAGGTAGAAGTGTGGCTCATTGCAAATAAGTTTTTTATTCATGATCATCTAACTTGTTCAATGTAATATATCATAAGTTCATTGAGGCATTTGATAGGGCTACGTTGTAGCCATAAACCAATACCCCTAAGATTAGCAAGATTAGGTGACGCTGGGTCATAACGGAGGGAACCCACCACTTTACACGAGATCCGAACCACGGGTTGCTACATCATTTGGATGCGGAGAACGGTCACCCATCCAACTACAACCCAGACCCAGTGTCGCTTAGTTTAGCTAAGCAACGGGAAGCAGCGTTGCAACATGGCCAGGCCGTACCGCCTTTTGCGTCCAGATGATAAAGCGACCTTCGGATGATTCGTATTCCAAGTTAGTCGTAGGTCCCATCTGTCAATGTAACCCAATTGTGCAATTAATAGCATGAAGCACTTTATATGTAGTGAGCAATTTAAATTATTACATCGGAGGAAAGTAATATGATAACGTTCCTTTTAAGTTCCATTTAGTATTAAACTTTGTCAACAAATCAATAGGGGCATTCCTCTTATTTTAATGCTTTGATGACGGTGCTAATTGTATACTGAAGAAATTTTTAAAGGATGTTCATGAATCAGTTTTTAAACCTATTTTAGTTTGTTGTGGGTCTAATTTACAACTAACTAAAAACTTTTTAATGCACACTTCCTCTCTGTTCCACGGCGCACTATTTCTTTAACTGTCAAAACAAATTAAGCATTGGAAGAAAGGAGCTGAAATGTTCTTTAATTTTATGCTTTATCGAGGCATGCATTATTATTATTATTATTATTATTATTATTATTATTATTATTATTATTATTATTATTATTTATTATTTATTATTATTATTTATTATTATTATTATTTATTATTATTATTATTTATTATTATTATTATTATTATTTATTATTATTATTATTATTATTATTTTATTCAGCGACGCTTAAATATTTGAGGGCTACTACGTGGTCACATCGCAAAACGTTTTCTCGTTAAGTCAACGAAGTTAAGCGACACAACGTTGGATCTGTGCAGCCGTTGGATAGGTGACCGTCTTCTTCGTCCTTATAATGTAGCGACCTGTACATGGTTCGGATCCCACATAGCCATCAATGGTTACAGAACGAACCAGGTGAAGTTCAATCTGTGTGCTATGCTTATAGACATCGCAACGTCAGTTTGCAGCAATGAATAGCTCATTATCTACATATACTGGGCTACAGTGGACGGACGTATGGTTGAGTTCCAACTTTTGCTAACCGTCGCCAATGTAAAGTGAAAGTTAACGTATTGAAGATGTTTTCCGTTAAAACCTAAGCTGCAACAGAAATTCTCTGTCATGCTTTCAGGACCACCAGGTTCTTCAGTGTGTATCTATAGGACCTGATCTGTTGACTATATTCGAGTACCGTGATCAGTAGCTGTGCAAATGAAGACCTCCCACAACTGTAAAAGAAACTGAAATTTTAAACGTTGTTATAGTTTTAACTTGGACACACTGGGACGTACCCTAGGCCTTCATGATGTCCGTGGAAAAAGCTGCTCGATAAAGATTTTTTCATATTTCTTTATCATATAGTTGTACGAAAAAGTTTAAGTACACTTGAAAATCTAATGAAAAATTGTATTTTGATTGAAGCATTAGTGACAGTTAAAGGAAAAAATAAAATAGCTTCAGAAACAATAAATTTATTAGACATAACCATAAAATGAATAAACTAAACCAAAATGCAACACACAAAAAGAAAAATGTGAAATTAATGCTGAGCAAATGTTTAAGTACCCTCCAGATGATTAATGTGATTAATGTGATTATTGTGATGTGTCTACTATCTAATCAACTTTAATAACTTCAATCAAACGATTGGGATATTTCTCTACCAACTCCTTGCACTTCCCTTCCCAGAAGAGATTCTGGCCTATTCTTCTTGACAAAATTGGGGAGCCAGTTGAGAGTAATTGGCCCCCGTGCATGGACAGCTCTTCTGAGATCTGGTGACTGGCTTGGCCACTCCAAAAGCTTCCATTTCTTCATCTTCAGTTATGCGTTTGTAGATTTGATCGTGTGTTTCGGATCATTGTCCTGCTGCAGAATAAAACTGCGACCCATGGAGAGCTGACAAACTGAAGGCGTGCCATTTTATTCCAAGATTACTTGATATTTCGTCGAATCTATGTATCTGTTGATCTCCATCAATTTAGCAGCCCCAGAAGCACTGATACAGCCCCACAAAAGAATACTGCCGCCATCATGTTTGACCGCGGGTATGGTTTTTTTTTTATTTAAATGCTTTAACAGACTCCTTCCAGACATACTGTTGATCAGTGTGACCAAAGAGCTCAATCTTGAACTTATCTGTCCACAGTATCGTTTTCCAGTCGTCAATTCCATGTGTTCGGTGATCGTTGGTATACTTTAAACGAGCATCCTTGCGAGGTTTCTTTAGTGGTTTTCTCCTTGCAACTCTTACAAAGAGCACAGTCTTGTTCAGTGTCTTGCGTACAGTGGAGGTATGAACATCGATTCCAATTTCACTAAAAAAATGCTTTAGGTCCGTAGAATTCAACTGAGAATTAGCAGTAGCCTCCTTGATGATTTTACGAACAGCACGGTTGGGACTCTTTCATGGTCGTCCAAGGTGCTTCTACTTACGAATGATGGTGGAATCTGAGGTAGGCACAGCAAGTTATTCACCAATCTTTCTAACATGCTTTCCATCATTGTGCGAAGCAATAATTCTAGCTTTAAAATCCTGAGACGCCTCTTTTCCTTTTCCTACGGTGGACTTATGATCGAACACTATTCAGCATTCACGTTTTATACTCTTGACCATTCTATAATATGATAGATTCTAATGATGCCCTTAAATTTATGCACGAGAGAACGTGTAAATATTGGTTGACAACTTCAGATATTGTTTTTGCAAAACTACAGGGTGTCCACAATGTCTTGTCACCCCAGTAAAATACCAACTGCTTTTCATTTTTCTTTCAGACCCATTTGAAATGTGTGAGCAGCGACTATACGATTGAACAACGCATATTGGCTAGTACCTGGGTCCATGAGCAGCTCCTCCAAAAAGGAGCTGCGCAATTGAACTTGTTGCGAAAGTCTGCACGAATATTTTCAATGGTTTTGCCATCACGTGGTCGCTCACGGACCCAGGTACTAGCCAATATGCGTCGTTCAATCGTATAGTTGCTGCTATTACACATTTCAAATGGGTCTGAAAGAAAAACGAAAAGCAGTTGGTATTTTACTGAAGTGACAAGACATTGTGGATACCCTGTATTGTAGATTGGTATAACTTAGTTTGCGACGCTTCACGTTCATTAAATAAACAAACACTAAATTTCGGAAGGATTTTAAATGAACAAACATAATATACTGCCGTACTTATACTTTTTCGTGCAGCTGTAGGTGTATGGTACATGCCTGTACGAATAAAATCTTTTTGTGCCCGTACCCAGCCATATCTTGGAAAAACTACCGGATGAACCCGCAAATAATAAGTTTATTCATAGCTGCAGTTTAGGTACGGGGTTAGAGCGGTTTTAAAAACATATTATATATTAATAATAATAATAGATAAGAAAAAATCCAGTGATTTATTAGTCAGTGTAACCAGGAGGGATTCGAAGATGTAAAGTTTTGAAATGCATTTCACGAACATCGGTGTGTATACGGTATCCGATAAAGAAGCAATGGTAGTTTGTGAGATCCTTTGGGAATGTCAGACATCATTAACCTAATTAAGTCGTAATTTAAGGTAAAAAATAAAGCACCTGAATTGGATTTACGGAGAATTTGTTCGACTGCATTATTCCCCTCGGACGAAACGGCATCGTTTTGCGATCAATATTTGTGAGAATTCTAATTATTATTTTAAAACTCTAACTATGCCATCATGAAGAATTTGCCTAAGAGGGGAGGGAGGGGAGAAATCTGATTGGGGCCCTCTTCCGTTACCCCTCGACGAGTGCGGGCTCGTACAAGTAAAATATTAAAATGAAACTTGGTTGAATGACAGGCGAAGCATTTCGCTTCTAGAAGCCCCAAATGCGAGTGAACGTGGTAGAGGGGAAATGAGAGAAAGCGAAGGGAGAGGGGGAGGGACAAATGAAAAAGGAGGAAAAGGAGGAAGAGAAGGAAGGAAAGAAGGAAGGAAAGAAGGAAATTGGAATGGAGGGAAAGCATGAAAATAAAATTTAAAAATATTAATACTAATAATATACTTCCGATTATCATTATTATTTATTGTTATTTACTATTATTTATTATTATTATTATTATTTGTGTCGTGTAAATAAAGGTAATTAAGAAGAATGAAGAAGAATTATGAAAATTTTATGAATTATAATGCAAAGTAAATAAATAGTTTTGTATATATTAATATAAAGTATGAATTTTCCCTTAAATAACGCAAAACAATGTTCACAGTAAAATATTAAAATAGAAAGTATTGAATTCTTAATGGAAGAGAGAAAGAGAAAGGGGAGACGAGGGGAATAAGGTCGCCAGGTTCATTATGAGGGAAGGATTTATGTCGTCTTGTTTTTCCCCTTTTTTGAAAAAAAAAACAAAAAAAAAAACCCCGTGCTTTTCTTTGGTTCTTTTTTAAAACTAGTTTTCTTATCGTTCTATTTCCATTTTCAACTGCCTTGAACAGGAGTTCCTCACCATCAGTCATTCGGGCCCCGATCGCTTATCGTTCGTTTGTAGCTACGAATCTCCATCGTCGTCTTTTACAAATT
>JAJOZX010001461.1:105000-222500 GCA_023014485.1 Bathynomus jamesi
AGTGAAAACAAGTAGAATTATCGTTTCACCGTGTCCTTACTTAGCAGGGAATGGGCTACGATCTCCACCCTGAATCACCTGATGTCTAAGACAGCGTTACCACTCATCCTCCCCCAAGGTAGTCCAAGCGTATGGATTTAAGCCTGCTAGCTTGCTGTAATATTTGTAGTGGTATTAGAAGCATTATGAACTATTTCGCTATTTTATCGTAGTCTTGTGGATAGGATATTAGTCTACTTTGACTATATCGTACAAGTTATATTGATAGTGGAATGGCTTTGCCTAGTTAAAGTACTTAATGGCAGACGCGAGTTTGAATATTTAAATAAGTACCTTCTCTAAGTTTTCCATTGTAGATTTATGTAATAGATACATGCTTCGTTGCAGTGATGTTTGCTACTTTCTGCTAAGTGTAAAGGTTACGTATTCTAATTATTGCTTCTTGGCATACGCAGTCAATGTAATTAAGTTAGTCTTTTGCCAACGCTAAAAGTTGACAAATACGACTCTAATTCTTCATATTTATTGAAGGAGTTAATAATAAGCTTTTTGTATCTTATTTGAATGTATAAAATTTTTGCTCATTAGACCTTTGTAGCTGAATCTCCAGTCTGTATTTGATATACCCAATGTTTTAAGTAAATGTTGGAAATGTTTGTTTTGTGTATGTTATTTATGCTTCCTACTCATTGCCAATTACTCCTTGTATAAAGTTTCTTTGATTGTGCTTTATTAGTATAGTAGATTTGCTGGTAAGGTAATCTTAGTTATTATTTAGTTCATAAATATAAGGGTAACTACAGTATATTGCTAGACCGTTTTTTGACGTGGACTTTAATTTGTCTGAATTTTTTTTATTTTCTTATTAAATGTATATCCAGTCTTGTTCCCTTAAATTGCAAAAACAGCAGAATAGACAAATACAGAATTACTTCCTAGAACAGAAAACATCGTTTTGGGGTCGTGAAAATGATTCATTTGTCTGCCATTTTTATGAAACTATATTATTTCGTCAAGTATTTGTTGTTCTGTAGCTTCTTACTTGATAAATATTCCTCATTACTAGCACTTCTTCATTGTTTTAGAATAGATAATTAGATTTGCAGCTATTTGTAGAATTTAGTTTTTCCTATTATGTTTATCATCTGAAAAGGGATAAAAGATATCATACAGTGAATAAGTAAAGCCGGAAAGTTTTTATTTTTTTAGGTGGTAACGAATGAAAAGCTTTTTTTTTTTATTTTTATGATTAAACGAATATTTAATTCTTAACTTTTTGTTTCAGTAGTAAAGAACGGCTCACTGCCGAATGCAGCTAATGCCATTAAGTGGAATGGACACAAACTTTGGGTATCTCATCTCGTAAAATATTTCCGACGCCTTGTGGGGTGGTCACTGGCCAGCCAAATTATGCCCAGCCACTGATCATCTCTACATCTGGGAGGCCATTTTCCACACTCCTTTGGATCCTTGCAGTCTTCTTGTGGGTCCTCGAATTCGTCGCGCTGTAACCATTAGAACCTTTGGCCCAAAGTATACGAGCAACTGGGAAGGCGGGATCCATCACTCCTCTCCCCCCTGGCCCACCCTTGGCCTCAAAGCGCCTTTTGCCCTCTCGGTGGCTCTGCTGTTGCCTTCCCATACGGAAGTAGTTCAGATGTCCTTCAATTAGTGCTCATTTGACCAAGGAGAGCTTAGGAAGAGGCAAGGCCACAGGTTAAGAGGGTACTCAACCATGTATACGGTCAGTATGTGATAGTTATTCACGTCTTGCTTTTGTGTGTTGGAACATCGTTGTTCTCTTCTTATACGACGCATCGTTTTAAGGCCTCTGGGTCCCAGCGAGGCAAGGAGGGAGCCTTGATTTCGTGCCTCACAGCCTCTGTATATCGGCCGGTCCGTCGCCCGTACAAGTGATGTATCCATGACGTCCCGCCTTCCCCGGCCTAAACCTGCCCTTGCCACGGCCACCTTAAAAGGCAGCAGCGCGGCCCCTCCACTCTAGTATACGCATTTGACCGATGGCAGCGACCCCAGATGAAGCGAAATTGGCTTTGGACTGGTTCTCATCAGGTCTGTTTGTTGTTAATCGTATTTTGGGTGTTTTGTTGCTTGTTTGTGTTCAGTTTTATTCTTTCGGTTGTTTTAATGACTGAATGAGAGAGTAAAAGTGGTACGTGTGAACAGAGATTTTTATCAGACCAGCCCTCAGTTTACCATTTAAGCACTTCATGAACATGTCGATACCTTTTTGCATAAGTACCTTACTTTTGTTGAATGTACAAAACAATGTCTAGGCTACCCTGACAAATAAATAGTGAAGAATCATAAAAAAAAAAAAAAGTGTGTTGATCTGGCGGTGTTAGATTCGATATAGAAATTTAATCAAATTGAGAACTTAACTTAAAATTATAAAAGTAAATTTTGGTTTTATAAAGTGAAAATAATTCAAATTGAAATTGAAAAGAAAAAAAATCGGAGCATACTTGAAGACAACCACGTTGCTATGTATTTACACTTAAAACTTGAAGTTTGGTTATTTTTATAAGTATTTGGCAAACTGTGAATGGTAAAAGTGAGTTTTGAAATGAACATTTGTATTTATAACTGTCCATAATAAACATTTTTAATACTCTTATTGAATCGTTTGTTTAATTTTTTTTATAATTAAGTAATGCTATAGTAATTTTTACCTATTATCTGATGAGGGATAGTGTAACTCGCCTTTATAATAATGGGTTCCTCTGCTTTGACTCGCACTATCACTCATCATTCTTTAGTGAGTATGAGAATGGATGGATGTTGTATATGGGTATAGTTTTTGAGTAGGCCCAGTTCTGCTTGACCCAAGTATACAGTGATACTTCTCTAGTATACGAACAAGAGTTTCCTCACTGACAAATATATTTAATGGGAACTGCAGTTAAACAATGAACATTGCTGTTTTTCCTCTG
Source organism: Bathynomus jamesi (assembly GCA_023014485.1). Classification (NCBI taxonomy): domain Eukaryota; kingdom Metazoa; phylum Arthropoda; class Malacostraca; order Isopoda; family Cirolanidae; genus Bathynomus; species Bathynomus jamesi. The sequence continues at coordinate 107,955 of JAJOZX010001461.1, forward strand.
CTAAAAGTTTTAGAAATTGTTATATTTTGATAAAATGTAGATGCTCAAAGTCATCATTATTGCCTCCTACGTTTCATGGAAGCTGACAATTATATATAGTTTTATCTTGTAACTTATTTCTCTGTCACTTCTTGCTATCAATGTAGTAAGAGGTTAAAACAGGAAGCATAAATTAAATGGTATTTAATGATTGTCTGTATATGTATCATATTTGTATCCTGTCCAATACCGTCCTGTATCAAAATACGTAACTTGAACCTTTAGAGATTGTATTTTTGCTGTGCATTTCTTATTTTTTTGTAATAATATTAAGTAGGTTCTAAAAAACTCTCCCCTAAGGACGGTATAGGATAGACAAATGTTTGTTTTAATTTTATATGTATGGGAATATATTGTTTTTAACATTGCATTTATAACTTTAATTTCGATTTTTCTTCAGTTTTCACTGTAATTAAAAACATTGATTCTATTTTATAAAGTTCTCTTTATTTTATGGCTTGGCAGTTGAGCAGCAGATAAACTTATATGAGAAAGCTATTTCTGTTTTTTGATATTACCTGAGTAAATTAGGATAAATTCTATAAATGAAAAAATCATTTGAATTTGAAATCGGAAGTATACCAATAGAATGATAAGGAATTTTTGCACATTAAACCTAATAGATTGTACTTGGCACATCTATTCGTATTTTTTTCTTTCTTTTACTTTAATAAAATCTGGCTATTTTTTTTACTGTCAGTACTAGTTTATTTGTAAATTTTAATTAAGAAAGTTTCATAATGTACATTTTTAATAACTAAATGAGTGCATTATTAATATTACATAAGATATTTTTCAGTGGAGTGATATTAAATACGATATAGTTATGTTAGAACTGAAAGAAATTTTGATTGTGTTTACGTTGAAGGTTTATAAGGAAAGCTCAAACTAGATTATTTTAATGTCTGTTCATGTGTCAGTACAGGATATTCTTGGTTGCATTTAATAAATGACTAAAACGAAGGAACCGAACATTCCATTGATGAAAAAAAAGCGGTTACGGAGGAACTGTGTCCAACAACTAACACAATTCCCCAGACTTCATTTTCTATCGATGAACTTCGGTTCTTTCCTCTGTCGGCTATGAGTGATGACGTCATTAAAAGACGGGAAAAGTATCTTAACTAGGACTCTTCCACCCTCGAAACCGCCTCCACAACAACAATAATAATAATAATACGATAGGAACAGACAATGCAATAAGTATACTGGTGGTTCTTGTCCTATAGATTCTCCCTGTGCCAGATGACGTTATTCCCTCATGGTGGATACACTCTGTATACCAGCCGGCCTTGTAACACTGGATGGTAGAGTGCTAGCGCAGGGAATGAAGGTCTTGATCATTTGCTTTCCTCAAACGAAATTAGTTTTAAACGAAATTAGTTTTTAGCAAGTTTAGAAATTTTATTCTACTTAATTTTTTTTCTCTAGAACTGTTTTGGGAAAAATTTAATTAAATGTATTTTATTTATAAAATTTAATAAATATTTATATATAGTTGAAGTAAGTTTTGATAGTTAATTTAAGAATTCTTAAAAGATTAAAAAAAATAAAATTGTTCTGGTCGTGAACTTGAGCATCCAGTATACGGGCTGGGATTCAGGAAGCACTGTTTATATGTACTGTAATATAAAAAAAAACTTTTACTATTAGGTATGAATGTTATCAAATAAAATTTCAAAATAACTAGTTTCTTTCAGCCTGTTTTTGCATGCTACTGAATATTACATCTCGAGAAGACGAATGATCCAGAGAAATTCGTACAGAAATTGGAATTCATTGAAAGTTTTTTCACACCCTTTTCATGAAAATAAAAACATCTTAATCTTTCTAGAAAACGCTTTTGATGCCAAAGAACAACTTCAATTTTTAAATGAAATTCGAAGTTGAAAACTTTGGCAGTTGACAATTTCAGTAATTTGTAATATTTTAATCCATTTTATTATTCACACTTGGCCCACAATATACTGCAGGTCATTTTTAATGAGGCGTAATAGTTTCTCTGATCATTAAGAGATCATATTACATTGCACTCGCTCTTTATACAAATGGTTTTCATTTTCTTATATTTCGGGTATTGGTGTTTTGATGGTACATTAGCCATATTTACATTCTTCTGCTTTTATTGTATATTTTCTCTCGCACGCCTTCATATACTATATATATATATATATATATATATATATATATATATATATATATAATATATAACGTGCTTCCCATTTTCAACAGTGATTACGAGGTAGTGAAGAGAGAGGTAGAAACTAAAGCGTACACATTCATTCACAGAGGACCAGCGCCCTCCTACACAGGTTAAACTCCACACCTGCGGCGCTTCCAGGGCTTGAGAAAAATAAGAGGGGGAGAGAGTCCTGAACTTACTTACATCTAACAAACCTAATTGCAACCACTTCTCGTGCATCACCCAGATCAAGTCCACGCTTATTCACAGTGTCATTCACCATGTCCATCCATCATTATTTCAGCTTTCCTCTCCTACATTCGCAAATACTCATACATTCTTACAACACTGACATCTTCTATTCTTTCAACTTGTCTAAATCACCGTAACACTTTTCTCAATTTTCATTTCCACTGACTCTTGAACACCATTCCAAAAACACACGATTTCTTACTCTATCAATCCGACGCACTCAACACACTTCAGATTATCTGTCTCAACCGTTCTTACTCTTGACTTCTCCCTTTCATGTTTTGGCAGTGTTTCATACCCATAACAAAAGTGTCAGTACTAATACACTTTCACCTAAGTATCTTGCAGCATCTTTATCCAGTCTGCTTTCTTACAATCGCTTTCAGTGCAACCACCACCTTATTTCTTTGATTCATTCTACTAATAACTACGAGGGCCACTCAATATATTTGCCCCCCCCCGTTTCCTTTTAAGTTCCAGGAATTTTGTACACAAGTAGTTACATACCTTTTTTACAAGTTTTTTTTTTTCCCCCCAGTCTCCATCCTTTTCTACGGCTTTCCTCTACCTCGAAACAAGGGCCCTTATTCCTTGCTGGTAAAAGTTCCCTGGTTCCGCTGGAGCCACCTCTTAACCTCCTCAACAACCTCATCGTCACTGAAACTTTTTTCCACGAATAGTATCCTTCAGTGGCCCAAACAAATGGAAGTCTGAAGGTGCCAGATCCGGGCTGTATGGAAGGTGGGGTAACAGTAAAGCGCATTTTTGTGATGGCCCCTCTTGTTTCCAGTTTTCTCTCCGGTCGAACTCGCTTTATGCGTCTCTGGAGTCTCTGTAGGGTAGCAATATATGCCTCCGAGTTGATTGATTGATTGTACTTTCTTCATAATGTCCACCAGAATCACCCCTTTCATGTCCCAGAAGATGGTGGCCATAACCTTTCTTGCAGAGGGAGCCATTTTGAACTTTTTCTTGCATGAGGGAGTCTGCGTGATGCCACTCCATGGATTGACGTTTTGTTTTAGGTTCAAAGTGGTGTACCCAAGTCTCATCCCCAGTCACAATTCGTGAAAGGAAGTCATCCCCTTCTGTCGTATCTAACCAACGACTCTAAGCAATTTCTTTTCTTTGGGCTTTGTGATCTTCAGTCAGTTCGCGAGGAATAAACCGTGAACACACTTTTGAGTATCCCAGTTGCTGAATTATCGTATTCACACTTCCTTCACTAATTCCTAGCTCCAGTGATAACTCCTTGTATGTGACGCGCCGATTTGATCGAATGATTTTGTTAGCACGTTGCACAATGTGAGCTGTCACAGCCGATGCCGGGCGACCGCTTCGGTGCTCATCATCGAGGCTGGCTCTCCTCGCCAATGATCTCGCACATTTAGACCAGCGTCCACCTGTGCTTTGATCAACAGCAGCATCTCCGTAAGCGTTTTGTAGACGTTTGTGAATATTTCTGTTTCCTTCTCTGCGGTTAAGAACTCGATAACAACTCTGTTTACGACGCACATCACTGTCAGATGCCATTTTCGAAACTGCGTTAACCATCAGTTTTATACAAGGTGGTTTAAAAGCGGTTTTATACAAGGAGGGGAGGTTCAAATTTGCAAAATTCGGTTATGTGAAACGCAGAAAGTTTAAACTTACGACCCAAAAGACATTTCAGCCCCATGGCCTATTATTTAGTTAAGAAAAAAGGGTGGGGCAAAATATATTGGGTGCCCCTAGTACATTCGCACTCGCACCTCTTTTTATTCAGTATACTTAAAAGATACTTAAAAGACTCGACCACATCTAGTGTTCCACCATTCACCGTCACTTGGATTGTCCGAATTTCCCTCTTCACAATCAATGACTTACTCTTACCCACATTCATTTTCAACTCTTCTCTCGCACAGCGCCACAAAATTCTTAACCTCTTGCGTATCACACACACTGGGCAAATAGTACAGCATAATTTGTATACAACAGATTTGACAGCCCCGACCTATTCCCATCACACTAGATTCATTCCTCTCTAGCAGTCGCACTTTCGTCTTGCTCACGATTCCATCCATAAACGGAATGAACCACCAGGGCTTATTACTTTTATATAGGCCTATTGAAGTTTCTTAACACTGCAATGTTACTTCGTTTGAAATAAAATGTACAAAGCATTTCCTTTTCTGTAGAAACCTGTTACAACTACAATTTTACACATTTACCCCATTTTACCCTACCAGTGGGATAAAATGAGTAGTCTCCCTCCTCTGGGAAAAACAGATTCGCACACTAAGTTAACAATGAAAACAACTCCAATGTAATAATTTAAAGTGGACCAGATAAGCTTGTGTGAACAGAAAAATCCGATATTTTGAGGAGGGAGCTTTGAAGTTACAAACAATTTAGTACTAAGTACCCTGTTTTACCCAACTCTCCCCTGTTTAAGACCTGCCACAATGCTTTTCTATTAACTCCATCATACGCTTTCTCAAGATTTACAATCACTTGTCTCACTGCGGACTCTTGATTCGCAGCCTCTTTCACCTCAGAACCCTACTTACTCATCACTCGCTAAGCATTCTGTAATATCACGAACTCATTCTATCACTATTCTACCATACACCTTCCCCACTACACTCAACAGACTTGTACTTCCGTAATTCTTACATTCGCCCCTTTCACCTTTCATTTTATACAGTGGAACAATTATTACTTTCTTCGTCTTCAGGCACATTCCCATTTGTTCATACACTCTGGCACATGCACCACAACCACTCCAACCCTTTCACTCCCCGATACTTAATCATTTTCCCATATATCCTATCCACACTTGCTTTTTTTTAACTTTTTTCATCTTGCGAACTGCCGCTTTCACTTTGCTCGTGGTTATGTTTTCAGACATTGGTCATGTCTTCCTCACACTCCCGAATCCGACCATATTTATATTTGCACTCCTCTCATTTCTTTACCCATCAAACCCTCGAAAACTTTTGCATTTTAACTTTATTTTTATTTTCCTCAAATTCTTTGATGTTTTACAGTACATTAATATGTTGGAGTTAAACTAATTTTTTGTTAAAAAGTTTCCAAACGTACGGTAAACTTTTCGTAACTATCCTTTGCATGTTACGAAAGATAAGGATGAATATAACGGAAATATTTCTCTGTACGAATAATTATGAGCGCCACTGTAAACCTACATCTAAATCTAGGTAAGGAAATCATTTAAAGTGCATCACATAATAAAGATATTAAACTAAGAATGAACTGAAGATCTTGCTGTATTCTAGAATCTAGAATAAAAGAAATAAGCAAGGTACCCTCAATTAAAAATCAAGATCTGTACTTTATACGATTAAATTCAATCCTAAATTTTAAAAAGTTTGTTCGAATCAAATAATTTGAGATTATGAACTTCAGATTTTTATACGTGGGGTAAAACAAGGTTCTTTTAACCCTGAATGAATTAAACTCGAAACCAACTGACTGACTCCCTCAACACCAAACACACATTCTAAAGGTCGCCTGCATAGTTTTCCTTCAACACTTTTTTTTAAGATCTTTCTTCTTCAGTCAGACACACTATGCACGTCTTTCTCATAAATATTACACTGGCACTTTCATACGGAGTACAGTCGTCTTTTGCCCTTCATCGTCACCAGATAAAGTTGTCATTTAGAGTTAAATCAGATAGACTTGACAACTTGTTGCAAACATGATCGATATAACTTTGTTAGATTTCTCGTCTCACTCTAACATGAATACTCAATCAGTCACAACTCGCCCCTAACTCTTACACAATTGATACTACTCGCATAAGAACTTCCCACTGACATTACATTCCTAGCACTTCCCAGAAGGGGCATCTATTCACGTCATACGCTTTATCGAAATCCAGAAATGCCATATTATTTCTTATCACAGTTTCTCAATCAGCTGTCTCGCTGCAAACCCTTGATCAATATGTCCTCTGCCTTCTCTTCGGCCACCTTTATTCATCTCCACCCAAAGTATGTGTACTCTCTCTCACAATATCTGTCAACACACTTCCGTGTACTTTCCCACTTGTACTTAAAATATTTATATGACGGTAATTTTTGCATTCACTTCTTTCGTCTTTACTTTTATAAATACAGCTGCTTTTGACTCAATCATCGGGTATAAATCAACTTTCTCTCGCTTTCTGACACCACTTCTGCAGCCATCAAACACCATTTTGCTTCCATATTTAATATTATAATTTAATGTCTTCTTCTTCCTGACATTTACTCTGACCAACGTCACCAAAATCTCACTGCATTCATACAATAATAATAATAATTGAGATTGTTTAACCCCTTTCGCAACATCTAAGGTCATATGACGGAGGGGACCTACAGCTTTACGTGGGATCCGAACCACGAGTCGCTACATAATCTGGACACTGAGGACAGTCTCCCATCCAACTACTACCCAGCCCCAATGTCGCTTAACTTCGCTGATTAACGGGAAGCGGTGTTACGACATTGGCTACGACGTAGCCCGCATTCATACAAGACTTGGGAGAAGAATCACCGGCCCTGATGCTTTGCCACCTTGTGCAACCCCCTATCCAAGGGCATGAATTCATACTCTTCCTGTTCATCTACTCACCTACGAGCTCGCTAAGATACCTTAAATTTTTCGTGCATTTATTCCTATTACATTAACACGTTACCATTCTGATCTTTCATGTTACCAGTCATTCCTCCAGACTGAAATTTACATTTACACTTCCTCACTTCTTTCCAAAATAACTTTGTTCTCTATGTACTGTTCCATATACTCCAAAGTCTTGATCTACTCTCCTTTTATTCTTTTCTTTCTACCACTTGTTTAACATTCTTTGTACAACTCACTACATTTCCTTTCATCACTACCATGCTGAGTCTGTAACGTCCTTTTCCATATTTTTCTTTTCTCTCACGGCATTCTTCAACTCACCGTTCCACCACTCCGTTTGGTATACACGCACATGCACTAGATGCTGTCTTCACTAAACATGTCTTATACACATACCACATACTCTATACTTCCATTTATTTGTTCATCATCTATATCTCTAACGACTTGTTCTACTCTTTTTTTTATACTATGTTGATACTTCATTCTAATTCAGCCTTTCAGCTTCTGTTCTGTTTATCTACTGTTTCTCTTCGTTTTATACCATACACCAACCAACTTAACTTTACACAAAAACCTCCATTCGACTCCCAAAACAACTTTTGTATTGCATACGGGGCTCCAATAAATCTTAGCCCCACCCCGCCCATGGCCTAAACCATTAGAGGTACAGCAAAACTAAACATACCTTACAAAGGAGAATTTAATCCTGCATTTAATGAGAAACAATTAAACTTGGTGTTCCCGCCATTGGCTTCCAAGATAGCCTGAATTCGCTTTGGGTATCTTGCCAAAAGTGACGTGAATAGAACTTGATCGTTACGCAAATTTGCTAAAACAGTTTCAATGTGTTGCGTCATTGTATCGTTCGAAAATCGATTTGCTGCAGGTTCTTGAAACGAGAGACATTCAACCTTGTCCTTTATAACTGATCCAATGTGTTCACAGACGTTCAGGTCAGGAGAATTTCATGGCCATTCTTCATTTCCAAAGAAATCGATCTCATGGTTCCGCAACAACTGTTGGGTGGCTAATGCCTTAAAGCAGGGGGCCTTATCGTGCAGAAGTGTGACCTGATCGACAGCCATAACATTGTTTGGGTTTCTTAAAAAAAGGAATGACATGCTGGGAGAGAATAATATCGCGAAAATACTGTCCATCCCAACTCTGACCATTTGGCTTCAGCACCCACATGAGCTTCTTTGCAGTGAACAAAACAAACACACCAACACAGTCTGGACTTTTTAATAATTCGCGATAATGTTCATTGTCATCAATTTCATCTGGTGTTGTGGCCCACACTCGATCATTTTGGTAGTTAGGCCGACGTGTTACGTAAACAAAAAATTCATCGGAGACAGCTAAATGCATGAAATCATCCACACCCCAATCTTCAAGATAATGGGCAAACCACATTCTGTCATCGATGTTAAGTTGAGTTTTTCTTGGCTTTGGAAGTTCATGCCAAGGCTTTAAACCTTGCCTATGACGGTACAGTCGAATGATCTCACCACTAACGATCTTTCCTCTCAATACTTCGATCTCTGTAGAAAGTTTAGCACAGCTGTTTTTTCGCTTACGCGTACCGCTTTCAATGATGTCCTTTGTTTCCTGAGAGAGAGGCAAATTTGGGCGCCCAGATTTGGTTGTATCCATTTCACATTCATCCAAAGTTTTATTCCAATTTCTTTTGAAGAAGTCCTCACTTCTTCGCAACTTTTTGGCAACCCATGAACGTGTCATAAAGGTGGCTTCAGCATCACGAGCTTCCCGAAATGTTATTGCTCGTATGCGATCTATCACACGTTGCCTCTCCGAATCACCAATTAATTGAGAAGCCATTATATTATCACTATCAGCTAGAGTAATTTTAATACCTGCAATAAATAAAGAATTTTATATATTTTTTTAATCACTAAAAACTATTTCGATATAAGTAAACATGTAAGCTGCAAATGGGGGGCTAAGGTTTTTTGGAACCCCTTACATCCCTCAACATATCATTACTCACTAACACAATTTATCAGACTCTTCCCCACCCCCGACACAGTTATTTTAATCAATCACCATTCCGGACACACCATACTTCCCAATCACTACAAGCTCAGGGCGAACTTCCACTTTCCTTTTCAGTTTACCTATTACAGTCGCTCTACTAGTACAGTATATGCATTCCCCCTGCTTCCAACCGCATCACTTAAAATATTCCGCAAATCATCAAACGTCTACAGCCTATCCATAATTAATTTCTAATTTTCAACTATTAGTTCGTTTGTGTTTTTTAAATTAATACTTCTTATTCGTGATTTATACGGTATATTTACTTAACCACAATTTCCCATAACACCTCCGTGGTGTGGTGGTTAACATTGCTGACTACGAATCTATCGGCCCCGGGTTTGATTCCAGGTGACGGCAGGCGACACGCAGCTAACCAGCTGTTTATCTTTCCACACAAAAGTTGGTTGGTAGATAAATGGGTACCATGGGTAGCCTAGTGGTTAACCTTCAGCTACTATCGTTAGGCGAATTCTGACCCTGAGTACATTTGTTTATTTTATCGTGGGAAATAATGATAGTAGTTAAGGGTTAAGACGCTGGGCTGCTGATTGGAAGGTCGTGAGATCGAATCCGGGCAAGGATTTTGTATGATAATTTCTGACCAGCTGTAGGTCTAAGGTGGATCAACGACCTTGACCTTCGTCAGAATGAACAATTCGGGCGGAAGCAAAACCAAGATTAACTTCGTATTGATTTACATATTACTTAATAATCATTACTCGTTCATTTCTTGCATTTAAATCGTTTAATTCAGTTAGATTGAAAAGACGCATTGTGGAATATTGGTTCGAAAGTTATTCCTGATACATTAAAAAAATAAAATAAATAAAAAATTGATGCCACAAGAGCCAAAAAAAGTTGGCTATGAAATAAATGACAAATTACACAGGCCTGTGATGGTTTTGTTGTTCGAAATATTTTATCATTTGTATAGTAACTTTTGCACGCTGATTCCAAAAATAATAATTTTTCGCCATCACGTACAGATTTTTCACAAAATGTCATTTCATATTACGTATGCAAGTCATTTTTATTAAATTTTGATTAAAAACTACTGCCTATAAATGCTTGGTTTCACAAGTCATCAAAGAAATGGAGAAGAGATATCAGGGAAGGTGGGACATCAGCATGATGGCTGATTACTGCTGAATGTTGAAACGAATACTCTAGAATTATTACATAAAAGAAAAGGAACAGCGCGTACATTCGAGACTAAAAGGCATAGATCTCATAAGAAAACTCGGGCAAATAAAGATGAATATGTAATTGACGTTAATAGCAAAGCTGGGCACAAACCGTTAATCCGTTAATCGTTAATTAACGAAGTTAACTTTTTCGTTAACGATTTAACTTTTAAGTTAACTTTGAAAATCATTATCGGACTAATTAACTTCCGTTACATTTAACTTCCGTTAACTCAAGTCCGTTAACCCAAAAATTCATAAATAAACGTTTAAAAGTTTCTATATTTTCAGTGCTGAGCAGGTGCGCAATTAATCCGCCACTGTTAATAGTGATGAACGAATTTCCATTTCCGCAGTGCAAAATCAGGCGATATATTTGTTTCCGTCGCCACAATTTGTGTCTTACCAAATATGGTAGTTATTTATGGCATTGGTTTGAGCAAAACATGGTCGACTGTAAAATCAGGCGGAAAGATTTGCCATTTGAGTTGAATGTTTCAACTTCTTTCAAGAAATATCACGAGCATTTTAAGGCACTTTCAATAATATATATGTAACAATTACAACAAATAACTACATTCGTTTCATTTGCAGTCTGTCTCTTGCGCAACATGTTTGTGCTAGTGAATATTTAAAAATAATCGTTGTCAAGTAAGTCATGTATATTTATAATATGTCTGTGAGTACCTTATTAGTAGTCTCCTTGATACATTTCAAGAACCATAAAACTGATCAGGTAAGATTTCAATTCTCATGTCACTTTGATGACATAAATTAAGTCAATTGATGTCTTACAATGGGAGCGTTTTCACCTTAACCCTTTATGTCCTGGCGGTACTTCTAGGTACCACATCTTTAAAATCTCCATAATTATTTTTCTACCCGGTTGATCCTGCCGGTACTTTCAAGTCCCAATGTGAATTAGTTTCTTTATGAGATAATAGATGGCGTTGAGAAGTAAATGTGAGCGTGTGGCGCCAGAGGCTGTTTACTCTTTAGTATCTCTGCCATCCCCTCCAGTGCTGCAGTGGAGCGTTTGTTCTCTATGGGCAAGGACATCCTGAGGGCCAAGAGATCATCCTGTCTGATGAAAACTTTGATATGCTAATTTTCATGAAGGGGCAACATGCATCTCATGGACAAAATGGAGAACGAAGAAGAGGGAAAATTAAATTATATATATATTGTGTTTTTCATTTTTTTTATAATAAAAGTTAACGTTAACGGTTTATCGGTAACTTCCGTTACATGTTTAACGGATTAACGGATTAACGGTTAACGAAGTTAACTTTTTGGTTAACGGTGCCCACCACTGGTTAATAGTCTTCTTTCTTTTTAAAATTGTTTGCATTTGTAATTAGTATAACAAGGCGAAATAGGTACCTAATGTAAATTGAAATAAATAATATTTATTTGGTTTTTTCCCTTCCAGTTTGCAGAAAATCCTTACGCGATAGAAAAACTGAACACCTTTTTCAAAATCAGCGTAGTTGAATTATATAAAACCAGTTATTAGTAAGGAAACAACTCTTACAAAGTTCTCATTCGCAGGCTTGTTATCACTAGTAGTATGGCCGAAAACAAGACGAGTGCAGAGCAATTGCAATGTTGATCAAATGAGTGCCAGTGCACTCATAGTGCAATTATATATAATATATATAAAAACAGCAAAACTTATGTAAAATCAAAATGAACACACCTTATGTTCTACTGCGCTTAATTAAAATACTAAACTCGCACGTGATCGAGTCTACACACTCATCATTGTTGCTTTGTACTATACAATAAATACGATTTAGCATTATTACACCAATTGGGGTGTGCGGGTGCCTATACTCGATGTAAAGGGCCTTCAATTCGTTCAATACTATTTTTGTGCCCACTTTAAAATTGGTTGGCAAATTATCTTTAAATACGGACAGAATACAATCAAAAGCACGCACAAAGAGGGCGTCGTTAGCCACAACTTCATTATTAAATTCAAGTTTATAAACACTCCTTTCCAATCGAGGGTTTTTTCTTACCGATTCGAGCTTTTCCATCGTGAACTCCTCTTCACAACGCATAGCGACAGTTGATATAAAGAACAGAAGTCGTAGTAATGGAGTTTCACGTCCTCCGTAGGTGGAAAGTATAGCTTGAATGGGTTTGTACGCCCTCCGAACAAGCTATCACCGCATTTGAGAGGCTCCAACACCATTGAACGCTTGATCGTGTTTATTGCTTCATCGTACTGTCCATCTGTTTCCATCCGTGCATCATACTCATGCTCCCACAAGATCTTGTGAGTGAACTGGGTGCCTATAAGCTGATCGCGGGTGCGGGTCTATACAAGACTATCGGCAGGAGATCTACCGTGGATATCTCCTACGATTCCACACTCAGGACGTGGACATCCATGCCACCAGCAACCGTTAAAGGAGTACACAGTCTTCTCACGAGTGGCACGGTCTTCGCTTAGACCATCAACCCAAAAAAACACGACCATTGACCTTAATGGGCACTTCTCCCGTGTTGCGGGCATGTTATATGTATATTCCGGCCTGCTGCTGTATGTGTATGAGCCAGTAAATAGCCTTGTGCCCATAACTGCGAGGGTTGTTTCTGTGAATGACGGCTAAGGTGTCTTTAGGCATGAAATTGTTCTTGAACACAGTAAAGCACAATGAGGCGATTATGGAAAACTGATGTGTGGGTAGTTGGGAGGTAACAAAAATGGTTCACTGAGTAGGTAGGTAGTTAATCTAACAATTATTAAATTCCTTTTATGTCAATAACTGGGTGGATGAAACCAATTGGTTGCTCACCAGAGTTATTCTCCACACTAGTATTTATATACTGTGTGACAAGAGCGTGCTCGGTAATAGACATACATTACCGATCAACCAACCGAAAAAAACCAAGAGGACGCTGGTGGAAAAAGCCCCGCGAAAAGGAGGAAAAGGGAGAACGAAAACTAGGAACGGGGCGGGAAGACGGAACGAGAGAAGGGAGAAGAAAAAACAACGGGAAAAAGATCCCCACCAGCAAGTACGCTCTCAACAATTAAACAAAAGGGGAAAAGGGACTCGCTAATAACACTCATTAAGTGACTAATTGTGTTTTTAACCCAGTTAGAAGTAAACGCCGTAAATTAAGCTGGGTCAGACAAATTAGGCCTACATTGTGGTCTAAGACCTAAGACCTAGCATCAACTCATAGCTTAACAAAGGTGAAGGTAGATTGCCCTAACCTAATTTGGTGAGGAATCCTACTGTGGACCTCAATTTATCTGCCCGCTCTGGACCATTTCCGGAATCTCTAGGCTGACCCCTACAAGGCTAGACTTAATCTACTCTATAGTTAGACTGGAGATATTAGGGGTGGGTTAATTGGGGACCAATTCATACAGAGCATTTTTCACAATGGTGGCCCGTGTGTGGGGAATTTACATACTTTAGGCTTAACTTTACTTAACAAAAATTGCAGAATTAGGCTAAATGGTCTAGCCTAAACCTAACCTAATCAAGCCTAAAGTAACAAACTTGCCTAATTAGGTCTACAACCTAGGGCCTAACTAGGAAACATTTACATTTAAGAAGTCCCATTCTCTTATAAGCTTAGACCTGAGTGACAAATACTTGGGGGGGGATTTAACTAAATTTAAAACTTGACTATTTTGTCTGATTACTCAATTTATTTGATCTCTTGTCTCTGGTAATTTCTTCTTGTCCTATATTTCATTACGATCCCTAGTTAAACAATTTTGACTTAAACATGGACAGTGAGGAATTGAAACAATTAAAAAAGAAAAAGAAGGGAAAGTTGGGTGCTGTTACTAAGGCCATAACCACTTTTAACAATATTACACAACCAGGCAAGAAAGATTTAGAGTATGTAATTATTAAATTGGATAACTTTAAAAAGGATATAATAGCCATTGATGAGAGTATTTCAAAGTTATTTGAACCTGAAATGGCTGATGAACAACTTATAAACCTTTACTCTGATAACACTGGTCAACAAAGATTTTTCATCAGAGTAAAATTTGTGTTGGCCGGATAGCATTTTTCACGCTGATTCCAAAACTGCATTCAGATATTTTCTAGCACGTATAGTTTTCAAGATGAAGGCATATATATAACTACACAGATTTAACCATTTTAAATAGGCAAAATACTAATATTTCAACATTTGATTGTGTTTATTTTATTGTGTTTTTTAGTTTATTCATCTTATTTATTTCAATTATCTTAATTATACATCTTATGTATTTCAGGTGTGAGCTTTTACATCTAGCAGCATTGTGATTCAGGCAAGAACGCCGTGCTTTGTGTCAAAAGATCAGTCCAGTCCAAGAACTTGTCAAGTTGGTGTACATTTTTTTTGAATTTATAGTTTGCTCAGGTCAGTCAACATGCCTCGACAATGTAAGAATGACCCCGACAAGTTCTGTTTTGTATGCGGCCAGTTGACAACTAAAACACAGCGACGAAGTATTACAACCGACATTAAGAAAATATACAAGCTATACTTTGGTTGCCATCTAGGTGACCAAGATAAACCATGGGCGCCACATCAAATCTGTTCTGGCTGTTCAAATGGATTACGTGATTGGCTTAACAAAAAGAAAGCTTCAATGCCATTTGCCATACCCATGATATGGAGGGAGCCGAGAGATCATCATGAAGACTGTTATTTTTGTAGTGTGAACTTAATGGGGTTTTCTGCCAAGAACAAATACCAGATTGTATATCCAAACTTGGATTCAGCACGTAGACCAATAAAACATGATGAAACATTGCCCATTCCAATTCCCTCAAGTGATAGGCTAGATTCTATCATAGATGACATGGAAAGTGCTGAAGGTGCAACTGGCGTTTCCGGACCATCTACAGAACCAGAGTACACTTTTGAAGGTAGACATTTAGAGCCTAAAAAGTTAACCCAAGGACAGTTGAATGATCTTGTTAGAGACTTATCGCTGTCTAAAGAGAAATCAGAGCTTCTCGCCTCAAGACTAAAGGAGAACAATTTACTTGAGAACAATGTTCGTATTAGTTACTACCAAAAGCGGAATTTTGAATTAACAGCATTCTTTTCAGTAGATGGTCCTCTCTGTTATTGCCATGACATCAATGGACTATTTACAGCCATATCTCAGACGTATGTGGCATCTGAGTGGTGCCTCTTTATTGATTCGTCGCAGAGAAGCCTGAAAGCAGTTCTTTTGCATAATGGTAATATAATGCCATCCATCCCCATTGCCCATTCCGTCCATCTAAAAGAGACATATGACAATATGGATATACTACTTAAGGCAATCAAATACGACAGTCATCAATGGAATGTTTGTGGAGATCTAAAAGTTATAGGAATGCTTATGGGTATGCAGTCAGGATTCACAAATGGATATGTGAAAACTTTCTTGGAAGCAACAAGTCACCTGCGTATAAGGATGGAGTCAAGAACCTCCTTGATGCCTTCAAAGAAATGGAGTGTCGAATGTCGTTAAATATTCACTTCCTGCATTCCCACTTAGATTTCTTTCCTGAAAACCTTGATGCAGTGAGTGACGAGCAAGGAGCGCGCTTCCATCAAGATATTCAGATGATGGAGAAGCGCTACCAAGGATATTGGAATGAAAGCATGATGGCGGACCATTGTTGGATGCTGTATCGTGACAATCCAGGCCAAATTTACAAAAGGAAATCACACTCACAGCGCTTTTAATAAAATAATGTATATATTCTTTATTTATAAGTGCATTGAATAAAGTATATGATGTATTTGTTGTTTAGCATTCCTAAGTGTGATCTATACATCCATAAATTTTCTTATAGCAATATCAAAAACTTAAAAATATCAAAACCAGTGTATCTATATAACTCTACGTGCTAGAAGAGAAATAAAACCAGATTCGGAATCAGCGCGAAATATGCATTAAGAAAAGTGTGATCATGTTTGTGATGAGAAAAAAAAGTTTCATTTTGTTGGCCAGTGTAATGAGCATCAGTTAACCTTAATTGAACAACACATAAGGAGATTACAGTCTCGTTTGACCGACTTAACACCAAATAAACCTATTTCTGATTTTAATCAAAGTAGAGCTAACCTTCAACAAAATTTAAGTGGCATGCCAAATCCCGAGTCACAAGAATTCAGGGCTAAGTTACCCACTTTGCGAGTACCAACATTTGATGGGGGACACGGTACAATTCCCATCTTTCATTGAAAAATTTGAGAGTTCAATAGGTAATAAACCTTATATTCCAACTGTTGATAAGTTTAGCTACTTAACTAGTTTCCTTAAAGGTCCAGCCTATAACATGATAGCCTATTTACCAGCTGTGGGGGATTCATATGAAGTAGCTATTGATCTCTTGAAACGTAATTACATTAATAAAGATGAGATTATATTTGAATTATCTCAACAAATTATTGATTTTGCACCCGTAAAAGATAACCATAGTGATATGGAAAAATTTTATTCAAAATTAGATGCTATTATGGGACAACTGGTTAGCAATGAGATAGATGTTGAAGCTTCATCTTGGCTTATACAAGGCGCAGTTCTTAGGTGCCTTCCTTTGAGGATTAAAGATGTTTTAGTTCAAAAGACGGGAGAAAATTATCCTAATCTTGAAAACATCAGAAAACACTTTCCAACTATCCTAACTAATTTCAAATTGAGAAATAGTTCAACACAAAATAAGACCCAGACTATGGATAAACCAAAGACTGTCCCCAGAGACCAACTAGCTACAGCCAAACAGACAAAACTTGATACTGTAGAATCAAATGTGACCAACTGTAATACACGAACACCTACATTACAGAACTTTAATGTAACTGCTGCCTCAACTTACACACCACATTGCAAATTTTTTGCAAGTGATGAACACAGTAGTACTGGGTGTGGAAAATATTCAGACTTTAACTCAAGAGCTAGAAGATGTGAACAGTTGAACCTATGTAAAAGTGTATTGGCCAGGGACATTATAAGAAAGACTAAGTCTAGGTTAAGATTCAATTGTAAGTTTTGTAAAAGTTCATGACATGTCTCATCAATGTGATATTCACTGAAGTGTCCAAACAACAATACTCAAACTCAAAAGATACCTCCTCCAAACAAAGGTAATCAAGAAAATGCCACTTTCATGGGACATTTTGTTTGTTCAAACAACGTAACAAAAAACACTGAGGTTCTTTTACCAACTATTAATTTGGACTTAGTGAATGGTGAGGGTAGCACCACTCTAGTGAGATGTCTTATAGACTCTTGTTCTCAACAAACATTTGTTTCGCAAAATTTAGTTAATAAATTGGGTTTGACACCAAACCCGAATGAACAAGAACTCAATATAACATCCTTTGTTAAGGATAACTCAAACAAAAATAGCTATAAGACAATTGACCTGGAACTACATGTAGAAAATGAATTACAAAAAATTAAAACAGTCATTATTCCAAAAGTAGGACAAAACAAACTGGTTATACCCAAACTAGAACAAACCATCAATCATTTGAGAAAACAGTACAATATAGCTGATAGACATATCACAAACACAGTAGCTAACATTGAAATGTTAATGGGGGCAGATTATATTCATCTTATTCATAGGGGCATAGTGAAGATAGGTAATGGTATAGCCCCTTTGGGTGACCTATCCAGATACAACCTAGACCTAAACCAAAATAGTTCATGACTAACAAATACTATGTGCCTCAACTCAGTCCTACATAACACCTGTGAGAATAGCAACACTTTGAATAATATTATAACAACTGAGAACATTAATTCATCACTATCAAATGAAACTCTGGATGAGGCAATTCAAACTTTATGGTTGCTAGAATCTGTGGGTATACATGACACAAATCAAACTTAAGAAGATCAGTTAATGGTAGAAAGATTTGAAGACACCATTCAGTGCAAAGACAATAGTTATTTTGTTGAGTTACCTTGGAAAATAAATTGTCCAACTTTAAGAGATAATCTCAAAGTAGCTAAAGGACATTTATATAAAGTAATGAAAAAGCTCAAACAAGATAATACAATTCAAATGTACAGTGATGTCTTCAAAGAACAGCTGCAGAAAGGCTTCATTGAAGAAGTAACAAATAACCCTTTTAAAAAGATGGTTGTCATTATTTAACCCACAGAGGGGTTTATCGACAAGATGCCCCAACAACAAAACTCATAGTAGTATATAACTGTAGCCTCAAAGACAGTGATAAACACAGTTTGAATGATTGCCTGATTGAGGGTCCTAATCTCATTTCTGACCTTGTGAAGATCTTACTCAGGTTCAGGTTAGATAAATATGCCGTACAAAGTGACATTTCAAAGGCATTTTTGAGAATAAATCTTAAAAATGAATATGACAAGAACCAACTTAGGTTCTTATGGTTCAGGGATCCATTTGATTTGAATAAAGGGTTCATAACCTATAGATTTAATGTTGTGTTGTTTGGAGCCAATTGCTCACGTAGCCTATTAGCATTGACAATTAGACATCATTTGAACCAGTTTAATAACTCTCTAACACTGAACTTCCTCAAGGAACATTTTTACGTAGACAATCTAATAGGCTCAACAACAACAAAATCTGAATTATCTGAGGTCTATGAACACTCAAAACATTATGCAACAAGGTAACTTTGAACTTAGAGAGTGGATTTCAAATGATGAGGATTTAAACAAAAACGTTTTAAAGGATAATAATGGTCTTACTGGGCCATCAGACAGAGTTAAAACTTTAGGTATGAACTGGTATTTGGATGCAACTTCTAACAGTCATGATTCAATCTGCACTAAAGGTTTTAAACTTGATGAGGAAGCAAACATTAAAAGACAAATATTATCAGAGGCTTCAAAAATTTTTGACCCCATGGGTCTATTCCTGCCTTCAACAATAAAATCAAAGATTCTCCTCCAAGAAGTTTGGAGGACAAATGTTGGGTGGGATGATCCAATAACAACTGAAGACCAAAAATCTTGGAAGAAGTTAGCTGCTGATTTAACAAAAGTGCAGAACATTAAAATACAAAGGTGCTGTGGGTTTAGGGATAAGCCCCAGAGACTTCATGTGTTTGCTGATGCAAGCACACAGGCTTATGGGTGCTGTGCGTACCTTGTAAGTCCTACAGAAAGTCATCTAATTTATGCAAAAGGGAAAGTTGCACCTCTCAAACCTACCCGAACCATACCTCAATTGGAACTATTGGCTGCTGCATTAGCCATTAAAACCATTTCATTGCTTAAGGATGCTTACCATGATGGAACATAACTGATATCCACATCTGGCTCGACAGTCAGATTTGTCTTGCCTGGATACAGAATGATAGCATTAATAGTAAGAACATCTTTGTAAGAAGTAGGCTAAAAGAAATAGCTGAAGCTAATGAAAGCCTACAAATCAACTTTCACTATTTTCCAACTAAACAAAATCCAGCAGACTTTCTGACCAGAGGTTTATCCTACAAGTTGTTGAAGTCAAACAAAACTTGGTTCATGGGACCTAAGTGGCTCTGTTATACAGACCAATGGCCTGTGGAACAAGTTAACTTAACATTAAATTTAATCTTTTCAAATGAAAAGGTTGAACCAATCACTAATTATGAACATTATTCTGATTTCAGCAAACTTGTCAGGGTCACAGCCTACTGTTTGAGGTCTGCTCACAACTGTTTAACTACAATAAACAAACAGCTAAATAAGAACAATCATAATTATACAGAAGTTACAACCAAGTACTGGATAGGGCATGCACAACAAAAGGAGTACAATAAAGAGTTAGAATTCTTGACTAATGGGAAACAAACAAAAGAGCCTGTACCATCAGTAGTTGTGGATCTAAACTTGTTCAGAGATGAGGAAGGTCTTCTAAGGTGTAAAGGGAGATTAGACAAATCAAAACTGTCTTACAAAAGCAAACATCCAATCCTTTTACCTAGATTTAGCTATTTGACAACATTAATCATCAGACAAACACACAATGATGTACATCATATGGGGGTACCACAGACACTAACTGCATTAAGAAAAACTTATTGGATACCCAAGGGAAGGATCACTGTTAAAACAGTCCTGAGTGAGTGTGTCACATGTAGGCGTATTCATGCTAGGCCCTATAGGAAACCAAATCCTCCTGCTTTGCCAGAGGAGAGTTACTCTCAACAGACCCTTTGAGACTGTAGGCATTGACTATACAGGAGCATTGACTGTAGGGGTGGTTGACACTGAACAAAAATGTACATTGTACTGTTTACATGTGCTGCCTCACGAGCTGTTTATCTGGATGTTGTGGAGGACCTTACAGCAGAATCTTTTGTTGCTGTCTTTAAGAGATTCTGTGCACGACATTCAGTACCCAAGACAGTTTGGACTGACAATGCTACATATTTCAAGGTTGGTGAACAAGTCATCAACGACTTAAGCAATGAACACTCACAATTATATATACAAAATTCAAACAAAGTGGAAGTATATTCCGGTTGCCTCTCCTTGGTATGGTTCTATCTGGGAGAGGAATATACAAACAGTAAATAATTGCTCGAAGAAAGCAATTGGTAAAAAACAGATACACTTGTTTGAGTTGCTCACTCTCCTGGCTGAGATTGAGGAGAACATCAACAATAGACCACTTACTTATGTGAGTGACAACATTAATGACCCGGAACCATTAACTCCAAATCATTTGATTCGGGGAGAACAAGTTAGTCTCCTGCCGGACTACAATATAGACTCTTCAGAAGACCCAAACTGGACTCAACGACATGATGAACTCCAGACTAAGTTACAACACTTAACTAGAGTTAAAGCTCATTTCATTAAACAGTGGAAAACTGAGTACTTGATGGGTCTAAGGGAGAGACAAACAAATGACTAAGAAGGATTGGTCTGACACAATTAAGGTAGGGGACCTTGTTCTCATACATGACAGTACTCCAAGACAATACTGGCCTCTGGCTAGAGTTTTAGAACGCAGACCAGGGGCAGACGGGGTAACAAGAGTGGTCAAATTAAGGACTTCACGGGTGACACAACAAGAGACATCTCTCTTTTCTACCCCTTAGAATCTGGACCCAAAACAATGGACTTTGGAGAGCCCTCTCCACCGACAGTAACAACTGGAGACACTGAACTTCCAGTAACTATTCCTTTGACAGTAGGAGTGGTAACGCATCCTACTACAACATTGACAGACACAAGACCTCAGCGACAAACAGCGTTAAAGGCGCGACTAGTTTTACAACAAAAAATAGATGCTGGGGAATTGTAATTTCATCTTCTAACTTTCACTTTTCCTTTTCCTTTTCTTATGGTAAAGACCATGGACAGTTTCATCCTATGGATGTATATTTTCTCTTCTAATTAAATGCTACATCTTCTCAATGAGAAGGTGAGGATAGTCACTGTTAATCAGATTTACAGGCATTTACAGTAAAATAGTTAGCTAGTCTACACTCAGACATAAAAATTGGTGACAATGACACCAAGATTTTTATCTCCCGGGGCCCCCAGTATACGGAAAACTGATGTGTGGGTAGTTGGGAGGTAACGAAAATGGTTCACTGAGTAGGTAGGTAGTTAATCTAACAATTATTAAATTCCTTTTATGTCAATAATTGGGTGGATGAAACCAATTGGTTGCTCACCAGAGTTATTCTCCACACTAGTATTTATATACTGTGTGATAAGAGCGTGCTCGGTAATAGACATACATTACCGATCAACCAACCGAAAAAAAAACAAGAGGACGCTGGTGGAAAAAGCCCTGCGAAAAGGAGGAAAAGGGAGAACGAAAACTAGGAACGGGGCGAGAAGACGGAACGAGAGAAGGGAGAAGAAAAAACAACGGAAAAAAGATCCCCACCAGCAAGTACACTCTCAACAATTAAACAAAAGGGGAAAAGGGACTCGCTAATAACACTCATTAAGTGACTAATTGTGTTTTTAACCCAGTTAGAAGTAAACGCCGTAAATTAAGCTGGGTCAAACAAATTAGGCCTACATTGTGGTCTAAGACCTAACATCAACTCATAGCTTAACAAAGGTGAAGGTAGATTGCCCTAACCTAATTTGGTGAGGAATCCTACTGTGGACCTCAATTTATCTGCCCGCTCTGGACCATTTCCGGAATCTCTAGGCTTTTCAGAACATGTTGGCAGAGTTTAAGATCAGTTACTACACTAGCAATTCTATACATAAGGCCTCTTTAGCTGAACGAGTTCAACGTACCATAAAGGAACGCATGCATCGCTATTTTACACAAAAACACACACAGATATATAAACATTCTGGAAGCATTGGCCTCGTCATACAACCGTTCACACCATCGTGCGATTGGGACAACAACTAACGAGGTTTTAGAAAGAGGTACGTACACAGATCCTGAGGTGAGAAGAGGTATTCGTAGAGCACCGCACACTCTACCCGTTTCAAAATCAATGATTATGCAAGGCTATCGCGTTCGGGAAATAAATTCGCGAAGAGATTTGAGCAAGGCTGGACAAGCGAGATTTTTAAAGTTATGGCTATGAGACCTAAAGGTGAGATAATGCTGTATTACGTTGAAGATTTGAATGGGGAAGAAATCGCAGGAGGTTTTTACCGCGAGGAGTTGCAGAAAGTGACATTTAATTTAGGAAAAAATTAGTTTCAAATTGAAAAAAATTGAGGCAGCAAAGGTTCAGGAAAGAAAAATGTACCTGATGAAATGGTTAGGGTACCCAGAAAGCTTCAATACCTATATAAAAGCTGCTGCAATAATGAAACTTAAATAGTATGCAACATGGCGCCCAACCACTTCTATGTCCAGAGATGGGCAGTACCGCGGTACATGTAACGGCTTAAGTAACGGGCGTTACTTTTGTAACGAGTATCGATATCGCCTTAGCAAGATTTCTAATGTAACGATGTAACGGTAACGCCCGTAATAATTTTATCAAAAGTAACGAGAATTTCCGTTACTCGTTACATCTGTTTTTTGTGTGTGAAAAGTACAAATACATCTTTCGGCGGCGGTGGAATAGCCTGCATGACAGTCTTGTACTGCTTCTGAGTAATAAAGCTAAATTGAATGAACTCGTGTGCTTTAAAGCTGCCCGCATTCAAGGAGTCGGAGATTGAGTACCTAGAAGAATACACTACTGTGGTAAAACCCTTGGCTGTGGCACTGGATCGCCTTCAAGGAGATCAGAACTGCTACTACGGTTGTCTTATCCCTACTCTCTTTGCTGTTGAGAAAAAACTTGAAAGAATTGCTCTATCATCATTGAGATATAGCCACCCATTAGTAGAAGCATTAAGTAGTGGATACAGAAATCGATTCAAGAAATTCCTGGAACTTGACAGAGATGCCAATGTTGCAATTATTGCTGCATTAACAAATCCACACTTCAAGTGCAAATTGCTCACTATAAGCGAGCGAACAAACAATGAGGCATGTAGAAAAATGGTGCAAAACATGCTGATATCAGCAATTAAAAATGAAAGTGACAGATCACCTGAGGAGCCAGCTAAGACAGATGATGGTGCTTATAGCAGTAGCGACGATTTCTTTGAATATGGTCATGCTCCTGCTGACGTCAAGAAAGAAGACACCACAGCATCAGAGATGGAAGTGTTGAAATACTTCAATGATGACAGCACTGCACTGCAGTTGCAGTCACTTGATGGCTATCCTTCAATTAAGAAGCTCTTCCTCAAGTACAATACTCCACTTCCTTCCTCGGCTCCTGTTGAGCGTCTCTTCAGCTATGCAGGACATATTCATGCCCCTAAGAGAGGAAATCTTTCCGACAACACGTTCGAAAAATTAGTAATGCTAAAAGGAAGCCCTAGGCTCCTAGCTCATTTAAAATTTAATTCTATACCTCTCAGCTAGAATATATTTTTGGAAATGTTTATTATTATTTTACATCAGCTGCTATTGAAATGTTTCTGTTTACTTCTATGTTTAATTTTCTGTTATTCAAATAATATTTTGTCAAAAATGTCCTGTTATCATTGTCTGTCAGAAATAAACCTCCATTTATCTAAAAACAGTTGCGTTTGTTTTTACATACTTTTTATACTTGCTTTAATATTCTAATTACGATATACAATTATGATATGTGAATTTACCAATGTAACGAGTAACGAAAGTAACGACGTTACTGTAACGAGTATCGGTATCGTCTTAAGATATTTTCAAAGTAACGATGTATCGGTATCGCCAATTTTTAGTAACGGTGCCCATCTCTGTCTATGTCACACTCCCGTCCTCTTCTCTTTGTCTGTACATCCTAACAACACCCTGGGCCCATTGAATTGGAACGTGATTCGTACGAGGTGGAAATAAGCGAAATTCAGTTATCCACCAGCTTCTTAAGTATTGATTATAAAGAACCCGTTTTTATGGTTCTTAGAGAGCTTGATGAGTGTCAAAAGGCCGGGGTAATTAGGGATGAAACCATGCGTGCCGCCCGGAGTGGGGAGGCACTGTATTACACTACAGTAGTAACACTAGACCCGGATCGCTATGTTGCGGCCGAGAATGTTGAGAGAGACTATAACGGAAGCTTAAAAAGCTCAACTCTTACGGCTGATTTAGTATACGAAATCGTATACTAAATCAGAAACCTCTGCACACACGTTGATGTTAAAATCAACGGCTAACAGAAATATTAAAGACAGAGCTGTTCACATTTATCCCCGAGGCCCGATATGGTGCAGCGCTGCAAAGAGATGCCTTTCACGAGGCACAATATGACTTGTCCAGCTTAATGTATCAGTTGAAATTGGAGAAATTGGGTGATGGCTATCCATCCCCAGACGACATGTGCTATATTTACAGCAATATCGTAGAACATCAATTTGTTGGGGATACCCAGGCGCGTCTGCTGCGCATTGCACACATTCGCAACCATAGAGGGAAGAGCTTGAGCATTGCATATGACAAGCCCCATTATGCGAATGTTGCGACTAATCTATTAACCAATATCTCAATATATATATATATATATATATATATATATATATATATATATATATATATATATATATATATATATATATATATAAGAACGACTGAGGGACAAAATTTACCATTCGGTGATGGGAGCTTAGCAGTGAAGCTACACTTTCGTCGCACTGAGTTATAATGACCGGAAGGCCTTTCACAGTCTATCGAGGGGCGAGATATCAGCGTCAATCCTATCCCCAATTAAAATAGTTTCCCCCTCATTCACGTCCTTTTCCAAATGGGCGAAAGGGTTCGAAACCTCGATAGGGGGGGGGGATTCCTATCACCTAACGTACGCGGCCTAGCTCCACCCTTAACTTCTCTAAATCCCTCCCCATCTACTAATCTCGAACTAGCCTTAACCGCTTCCTCAACTCTATCCAACCTTCCCGATAAGCTACCTAAACTAGAAACTAGATTATGCACCTCACCCTTCAAATTATGAACGTCTTCAACGTTAGTATTGGTTCGGCTTTCGTCAACCGTAGCCCTACCCCTGCCTTCATCAAGCGTTGCAAGTCTTTCCTTTACCTCACGTACACTACGTTTTATTTCAACTATTTCCTCCCTTAACTCGCAAAAGAAACAAACTGATCTCTCGGTAACCGCCATAATCTTTAAACTCCGAATACCACCGGTTTACCCCACACCTAACACACGACGCTTTCTGCGACGACATCGCGCGTTAAAATTAGTTTATAACCGTCACAAGTTAAACTAAGCCGGCACGCTATAAAATCTTCTAAATCGCTAAAAACCACTAATATACAATTACTAAACGATGACAATGTAAATATAAACGCAAGTATATAAAATTCAAAAATTACCAAAATTAAAGTTGTTAGCAATATGCAAAATAGAAGCAATATCAGAGAGTTCAGGAAATGCGTCCGTTCAGTACAGAGTCTGGCTGACGAAAGAGGTGGTGGTAGAGTTCTACAGATCTACAGAAGCTAAGGCTAACAAAGACCCTAAGATCCACTCTAAGGTTAGCCCGAGAGAAAGGAAAGAGTAGGGTGTTAAGAGAAGAGAAGAGAATAAGGGGTTAAGTAAGGAGCAACACCTATCATTCGTGGGTTAACATTCATTCAGAAAAAGAGAAAAAAAAACTCACCATCATCATCCGCCGGCCACTGCCGACAAGTCAGAAAAATAGTCGGAGAGAATAGGAGAGGGGTGAAAGATGAAAAGAAGTAAAATAAGAACGCTTACAAACCATGCAAACACAATCTTAACTCACAGTCATACCATACAAACTACAAACATGCAAGAAAAGAGTTACAGACATGCAAGTAAAAAAAGTAGGTAAAGTTAAACAAAAGTGGGTTAGTTTACGCTACGAGCTACATCTACGTTCGTGTTAGTCTATTTTTTTTTTTTTTTATTGCTGGCATCACACGCTGGCATGTCACAAGCTGGCATTCATCGTCAACAGACTCATCCTCGACCACCACCAGAGCTCCTGTTGCTAGCTTTGTTTTTTTATTTTTAACAACGTTAATACTTTTTAAATGTCTGTCAAGACGGTTCTTAAACATATTAACGCTGGTAGAATGAACGACTGACGCGGGAAGATTATTCCATTTATCAATTACTTTAAACGCAAAGAAGTTTTTAGCGATATTAGTAATGAAACGTCTGCCACGCAACTTAAATCCGTTATTGCGAGTATTACTATTATCGAAAGTGAACAATTTGTCAAAATTTAAGTTATCGATGTTATTAATGATTTTGAAAACTTCAATAAGCTCCCCCATTAATCTCCTAGTTTCGAGTGAATACAGGTCTAACTCTTTAATCCTATCTTCATAAGGCTTATTGCGCAATGACGGAATCAGTTTCGTGGCACGACGTTGAACCCTTTCTAACCTATCAATATCCTCACGCAAGTACGGGCACCAAAACTGAACTGCATATTCTAAATGAGGCCTGACTAGGGACTTGTAAAGGGGCAATATAATATCCTTCGATTTAAATTCGAAATTACGCGCTATGAAGCCTAACATCCTATTAGCTTTTGCGCAAGACTCAAAGCACTGGTTCCTAACCTTTAAATCCTTAGATACGCGTACACCTAACTCTACTTCCTCGTCAACGCTCGCTAACTCCCTATCATCCATCGTGTACGTCCACTCCATAATCCTATTTACATCGTCTTGGAGCCTATTACTATCGTCCTCGTTAACAACCTCACCGCCTATTTTAGTATCGTCCGCGAATTTTGACACGTTACTAGTCAAACCTACATCTATGTCGTTAATGTAAATTACGAATAGCAATGGGCCTAACACTGAACCCTGTGGGACACCGCTACCTACATCTAACCACCCCGATTCACTACCATTAACTACGACCCTCTGTCTCCTAGCACGAAGCCATTCTTCTAACCAGTTAGCTACCTGACCGCGTATACCGTGCGCTTTGACCTTCGCAATTAGTCTCCTATGCGGAACTGTATCGAACGCCTTTTTAAAATCTAAATAAATAACGTCAGCTGCTCTATGCCTATCGTATTCGCGCACTATTTCGTTATAAAATTCTAACAAATTAGTTAAACAAGACCTATGGCGTCGAAACCCATGCTGACTACTATTAATCAAATCTCTACTTTCTAAGTGATCGATGATACGATCCCTAACTACGGATTCCAAAAGTTTACCGACAATTGACGTTAAGCTAATGAGCCTATAATTGCTAGCTACTGCGCGGTCGCCTTTTTTAAAAATAGGCGTGACGTTAGCTAATTTGAAGTCTTCAGGAATAATCCCCGTTTCGAGTGACTGATTAAAAATCTTCGTTAAGGGGCCTACGATAACTTCTTTCAAATCTTTCAAATGTCTGGGATAAAAAGCGTCAGGGCCTGGAGCCTTGCTAACTTTTAGCCTATCGATATAATGCGCAATCTCAGCTTCGTAAACAGTTATTTCATCCAAAATAGTCTCGCTACTAAATGGAACGATATCGTCCACGTCGGGGACATTATTTACGTCTTCTACGGTAAAAATTGTCGCAAAAAAGTTATTGAAAATACCCGCCATCGCCTGAGCGTCAGAAGCCAAAGCGCCATTAACATCCACTAAAGGGCCTATGTTATCTTTTACCGGCTCACGATTATTTACGTATTCAAAAAACTTTTTTGGATTATGTTTACTATCCGCAGCTATAAGTATCTCTAAATTACGCTTGGCATTCCTAACTGATCTTTTAACCTGACGCCTAAGCTCGATATATCTATTAAAGTTAGCTGCCGTGCCATTGCGCTTACTAAGTCTATACGCTCTATTACGCTCGTTTATGAACTCTCCTATTTCCCTAGTCCACCACTTCGGCCTACCACGATTTCTAGCGCGCTTAGGCCTACGAGGAATAAAATCCTTTTCAATATTCCTAAAACTTTTTTTAAACGCCACCCAACGCAAATTTGTGTCATTGCCCATAAATAAGTTATCCCAGTCCACTACTCTCATCCTATCCGCAAAACTATCAAAATTTTACCTACGAAAATCAGGGACTTCCATTACGTTACTATCCTTAGTGTTTTTTATCGCTAACTTAAACCTAAGAATTTGATGATCACTACATCCTAAACTCTCGCCTACTTCTGAACCTTCGACTATATTCTCGCCGTTCGTCATCACCAAATCTAAAATATTGTCACCGCGCGTTGGTTCGGTAACTATCTGTCTTAAAAAGTTATCGTCCATAAACTCAACCAATCTCAAACCCTCCTCATTACCAGTAAAATTCTCGTAATTAACATTAGGGCAGTTAAAGTCTCCGACAATTATACTATTCCGATTGTCAATAAAATTACCAAGAAGTGAGTAAAATCTAGTATCTGTATCGAGGGGTTGAACGGAAGGTCTATAAACAACAACAAAATTAAAACTAATACTACGCGCCCTAATTTCAACACATATCGCATTAATTGCTGCCGGAAAATGAAATTTAACTTCGATAGCCCTAAGGGAATTACGAATGTACAGCAAAACGCCTCCACCAAACCTATGTAACCTATCATTAGTAGAGAGTTTAAAACTCGGTATATCAAGTTCCCCCAACAAGTCCTGAATCACGGTATTTAACCAAGTTTCAGTGATAGCAACTATATCGTAGTTGCCGGAATAAATTATCACCTTAAATTCATTTAATTTATTTCTAATACTACGCGTGTTACAATAAAAGACGTTTAAGTTATTTTTTACCACGGGCCCACGTTTTAAACTATTTATCACATAGGGCCCGCGTTCCCCGGACCCACAACGTTTAAAGAAGGCTTCGACCTATACAGCTTTCGCACGTTTTCGTCTATTAACCTACCTAGCTGTTATTTTATTTATTTGTTGGGTTCAAAATCCCAGCTGAGCCGTGAACGGCCAAGTTCTAAAGGGCCAGTTCAACCTACAGCCCAAGTTAGGCTAAAATTAAAACTTACGGATTTGAGATCCTATTAGGTCCTACCTCAGGGTTGTTGACTCGATGTGGGCCTACCTTAGGCCTCAATTGTATGAATTTAAGATAAAAACAAAAGGGCACTATTTATGGTCTTCTTTCTCAACCTTGCAACAACAACACAACCTGGACTATTGCACGATGCAACAATCTTGTATCTAAACAACCAAACTGAATTGCAAGAGAGCTCTCTACAAGACCACACCCTGTAAGTACGACGTTCCACAAACGAGTAGAAAGGACGCGCAGCGCCCCAAAATGATGCCACCAGAGTGGCCAAACAATGATGCCACAAGAGCCCAAAAATGCTAGCTCTAAATTAAGTTAATTTTTCACTAACCTTACAATTATGAGATGGATATATAGACACCTTAACTTAATATATACAAGCAATGCTGCATCAATCAGCTTAGTCATCATATCGCCTTGGGACAACAATGGTTCTTCCTCTTCTAGATTTTCTAACACTAGCCTAGCATTACCTATTTCATTAAAATGCACCCCCATCTTTTATAAAAAGGCTAGGATCACTGAATTCGGACCACAGCTTTACGAAGGGTACATTTTCCTCAGCACAAATATCTTCTAATTTATTATTAAAAAATATTGTTCTTCACGTAATCCTAAGACCCAACCCGTGCCTAGGGGTAATACCTAGAACTAAAGACCTATCTGACCTCGCCTTCAGCGACCTAATTAACCCCCTATATCTCTCCAAAAGGTCAGGCACTCTCGTATCGGGCCTATACGAGTCGTTGCCTCCTACCATCGTCACCAACATTGAGTGACGGGAGGCAACGTCAATCCTATCCACTTCGTCTCTAACTCTTGTCAACCCTGGCCCCTGGGAGACAGACCCTCCTCCTCTTGGTTGGATGCCGTTCAACGAACTCTTTGTCCATGTGGCGCACTAAAGAGTCCCCAATTAAAATAGTTTCCCCCTCATTCACGTCCCTTTCCAAATGGGCGAAAGGGTTCGAAACCTCGATAGGGGGGGGGGATTCCTATCACCTAACGTACGCGGCCTAGCTCCACCCTTAACCTCTCTATATCCCTCGCTATCTACTACTCTCGGACCAACCTTAACTCCGTTCTCAACTCTATCCAACCTTCCCGATAAGCTACCTAAACTAGAAACTAGGTTACGCACCTCACCCTTCAAATTACTAACGTCTTCAACGTTAGTATTGGTTCGGCTTCCGTCAACCGTAGCCCTACCCCAGCCCTCATCAAGCGTTGCAAGTCTTTCCGCTACCTCACCTACACTGCGTTTTATGTTAACTATTTCCTCCATTAACTCGCAAGAGAAACAAGCTGATCTCTCGGTAATCGCCATAGGACCGCCATTATAATCTTTAAATTCCGAATACCACCGGTTTACCCTACACCTAACACACGACGCTTTCTGCGACGGCATCGCGCGGTTAAAAATTAGTTTAAACCGTCACAAGTTTAAGTTAAATTAAGCCGGCACGCTATGAAAACTTCTAAATCGCTAAAAACCACTAATATTCAATTACTTAACTATAACAACGTGAACATGGCCGTAACTATCTATGAGGTCACCGAGGTCAGGACCTCGGTAATTATTTCCTAAAAAAAAAAAAAAGAGAACCGTTCTCCGTGTATGAAACGCATATTACCGCTTTTCTTTTGAAAAGAGGGAGCGTCGAGCGTGTATTAAACATTAGAGGGCTTTTATTATAGACAAGGGTTTTGTGTTTAGTGTATAGCTTGGGTTGTGTTTGTAGATGTCATTTTGGTCTGAATTTTGCTCGTCCCGCCGCGCTCGAAAAAAAACTGGACCTCACTAATTTCTAAACCCTAGTTACGGCCCTGAACGTGAATATAAACGCAAGTATATAAAATTCAAAACTTTCCAAAAGTAAAATTCTCAGCAATATACAAAAGTAGATGCAAAATCAGAGAGCTCAGGAAATGCGTCCGTTCAGTACAGAGTCTGGCTGACGAATGAATACAGAGTGGAGTTGAAGGAGGAGATGGTGGAGTTGAAGGTGATGGAGTTCCACTGAGTGATCCTGAAGGAGGAGTTTCTCCGGGGCCTGGTTCCGATGGGACTCTCGGTTCTGGGATCTCTTCTTGTTCAGAGATTGGCTCGAGTACTGGGGGTATTATGAGGTACCAATCTTTGTCACGGGTAGTGGTTTCCCCGGTGACCACTTCGGTTTGTGGTTCCTGCTGGATTTGTTAATACCTTGATCTTTTGAAGGGTAGGTGGCTCGAACCTCTGGTAGATGTTTTTTGGGAAGGTGTTATTCGGCAGTTATCTTCAGATTATTTATCAGCGTGAATGATCTTCAGTTTGGAATGATCTCGGAGGTCGAGGATTTCGTAACGGTTCTTTTCCAAGGTTTTTCCATAATCCTATATGGGCCATTGGGCCATCCCATTTTGGGTATAATTTGCGATGATCACTTTGCGGTTTCACGCTCTTTATGTAACATTGCATACCGACGATTATGCTCTTACTCCATCTGGTGGTTTCGTTGGTTTAGGACATATCGGATTATGTCAGAAATTTTGAAAGATCTTTCAACTAGTTGCTGATTTGCTTCTGCCATCTCGGAAGGTGTTAGAACTGCCGGGTCGATTTGGTCAGACAAATCAAAAATTTGTCGTAGTGATATAGGACGAAATGAGGGGTGTCCCCGATGGACACGTTATAGCCGTTGTTAATGGCTGTTTGCACCATGGGGAGGGAATCATCCCATGTACGGGAGGATGCATCGACAACATGGCGAAGAGCTTCTAAGATCTTCCGATTGTCTCTTTCCACTAAGCCGTTTGCCTGCGGATGGTATGCCACAATGTAACATGTGTAAAATTGAAAACACGCAGAGTGATTTGAACAGTTTGGAAGTGAAACTAAGAGCGTTATCCGAAATTAGGATGGTAGTAGTAGTATGGTTTTGGATGACGCGTTCCACTAGGGCTCTTGCACAGCTTCCGAGGTCTGGTTTGAAATGGCAACTACTTCGCTGTAACGCGAGAAGTGGTCCGTAAACACAATGATGTACTGGTTTCCCTTTGATGTTTTGGGAAATGGTCCTAGTATGTCCATTCCAGTTCTTTGCCAGTGTCGTTGGCATACTGGATATTTATGCATGGGAGCTGTGGATGGTACGTTGCCTTCATGTTTTAAACAAGACGGGCATTCAGCGATGTATTCATATACTTTTTTGTTAATTTCGGGAAAATGGTATCGCTCCAAAAGACTCTTGATGGTACGATCCGGCACCATGTGTCCATACAAAGGTGAGTCGTGACAAAGTCCGATGGCTATATCTACGAGATCCTTTGGTATTTCTACGAGGTCGTTTCCATCTTCGTTCCTAAAATGCACGAGTTCATCTTTTAGGTTGTACTGTTCTTTTACCTTCGATGGTTCCTTTTGTTCCAGACGAGCCCGAAGGTTCTGGGTGTGTTGGTCCTGTTGTTGGGAGTATTACAGATATTCATGGTCGAACACAGGAAGAGTTTCTATCTTATTCACTTGGGTGTTGGGCTTGAGTCTCGACAATCCGTTGGAATAACGAAGTTTTTCTGGTTTGTATACGATTTTGCCGCAAAGTCCTGAATCAAGAGCCCATCTACTTAATCGTCCTTGAAGTAGCTTGTCCTTGAAGAGATACGCGAGTGGCTTATGGTCAGTTTTGATGGTTACATCGTAGCCGTAGACAATATTTCGGAATTTTTTTCAAAGTTCAATATGCCGCTATGGTCTCTCGGTCCGTAGTGGAATAATTCCGTTGAAGTCCAGAGAGAAGCTGACTGGCATAAACACTGAGTAATTCCACACCATCTACGTCCTGTATTAGGACGACTCCTAGTCCATAGGAGGAAGCATCTGTGGCTAGGACAAAGGGTTTGGTGTAGTCGGGATATTGGAGGTTGGGATGACAAGTTAGTTTATCGATTAAAGTTTCAAAAGCATGTTGGTGATCAGATTCCCAATTAAATTTAGCATTTTTATGGAACAAATTGGTAATGAGTTTAGCAATGTTCGAAAATTGGGGGATAAAATTTAGATAGAATCGGACAAATCTAATAAATGGACGAGCGTCATCGATGGTTTTAGGTACATGGTACCTTTCCAGTGCTTCACGTTTGACTGGATCAGGTTTAATTCCAGTGGATGATAGTAGAAATCCTAAGCATACCAGGGATTACTGTAAGAAGTTGCACTTTGCAAGTTTCATTTTAAGGTGTACTTTTCTCAAGCGTGATTGCACATTCTGAAGACGTTGAAAGTGTGTTTTTATATCCGAACTATAAACGATAATATCGTCAAGCTAGACCAGAACTTCGACCTCTAATAGGTCGGAAAGGACTATATTCATCAACCTAGAGAAATTAGCAGGCCCATTTCGGACTCCGAAAGGTAAAACCTGGGATTCGTAATGGCCTCGATTAGTGGAGAAAGCAGTCAATGCCCGAGATTCGGGACTGACCTCCATTTGTCAATAACCAGATGCTAAATCGAGGGATGAAAAGTTAGCTCTCCCTAAGTTCAGAATTGTCTCCTGCATGTTTGGAATAAGGAAACAGTCTGGGATGTTAATGTGGTTTAGGCGTCTAAAATCTATACACGGGCGAGATGTTCCGTCCTTTTTGCAAACAAGAATCATAGGAGCGGAGCAGGGACTAGCTGAAGGCTGAATGACATCCTGCTCCAACATGTCCTTGATGTGTTCCTCAATAGTTACTAATTGGGAATGTGGAACCCTATAAGGAGGAATGAAGATGGGTTTGGAATTAGGTTCCAGCTTGATTTCAAAAGGGACCAAATTAGTTCGGTCCAGAGGATCTCCTTTAAGGGCAATTACATCTCTATTTCTTATCAGGAAATCGAGAAGTGATTCCAGTAGTTTGGGATCTTGTAAGACTGGTAACTCCTGAAGGGAGTGCTACAGACATTTCTTATATTCTTTTAATGCTGAAGGCATTAACAATTTATAGCACTGGTGTGGAAATTTGAATTTATTTCTATTGTGGAAACAGTTCTTATTCTCTGAGTTGAAGTAATTCAATAGGGCTTTTTCCGTTGTTTAAAACAAACAACAGGGATAGCTGAACTCTGACTATGAACTTGGACAATAAGAACATCTCTTGAAATTAATTTTCTCTGTAATAAGAGTGCGATCTGACTAATAGTTTTCCTTGACTGTTTACTACTCTTGCTAGGAAACAAATCTTCTCATAAGGTGCTACTGTTATATGCTCTGTAGGGCATATGAAAAATTATAAATCCGACTCTGGTTCGGTGATTAAAATTTGTCTTATTGGCTGAAAAATAGTTTCAGGTGGATTTCAAATCTCAACTGCTGAGTTGACTGGAAACTGGCCGACTGGAAACTGGCCGACTGGAAACTGGCCGACTGCAGTGGCGGATTAACCGAGGCTATTGAGGCTGAAGCCTCAGGCTTCCACGATTGAGGAGCCCCCAATCAACTGAGTTTCGATGATACAATTCGAGATTCCGCAAACTTCTTTGATTAAATATGACAGAGTACACAAACTGATAAATTCCGTTTTATTTTATGTTTTATAGGCCCTAAACTAAAGTTTGTTTAATACGATTTGGTTTTTGCAAACGGCAAAATACACTGTGTTATGGTTCTTTAAAGTTTGTTTCTCAAATTAGCCTGAATACCGTACATATAATTCGTGTAAATGTACTATGTACTGTACATGTACATGTATTGTTAATAAAAAGCTATAGAAAAGGGCCCCCATATTCTTCATTGTCCCGGGGCCCCGAGGTGTCTTAATCCGCCTCTGACTGACTGGAAGCTGACTGTACTGATCCTATTGGATTCAACAACTGGAACTGATTACTCAGAGCTGATTTCTGGGGCGGTTGTTCTCTGGATGTAACCGATTGACTTGAACTCCTATAAACTGGAGTGGGTTTCCTATTTCTTTCGGAAATCCAAACTAAACTGATTCTGTTAGCATTCAAGCTGTCTATTATTCTCATGGAGAGGGCGTGTCCTATTTCTACACTTAACTAATTTTTTGGCTGGGTAAATTTCCCATTGATTCCGGTTGAAGAAATCCATACGTAGTATGATATTTGTCTGAAAGGTAGCGACTGCGTCCACAATACAACATTTTGCGGGATATACCGTGTTACCAACTTCTAAACAGAATTTGATTTCTCCATATGTAGGTATGGGTGTGCCTGTAACTCCTGAGTTGGCAGGAAGATGCCTTAATTTCATATTTATGATCTGTACTCTAGTAACTCGTCTGCACATTGTTTCTTAATGTCGCATGTGCTCCTGTATCTAGGAGAGCGGTTAAATTTCGGTTATCTGTGCTGCAATTTATTATTAAATCCTGATGGGTAGTTCGTGTGCATATGTGGGTTTATTACTGCTATTTAGAAAGGAGGAGGTTGAACTGCTGTCTCCAAAGTGGGATCTAAAAAGGAGCTTGAGCTGACTGCTATGGGAGGACCGGAGTCATATTCTACGGGATCACCATACACTGGAGGGTCTTCTTGAAAAGTGTAGTCTGGGGAAACTGATTCTTCAACGGGAACGTCTACGTACCGGACCATCCGACCTTGCTGATTATATTGGGGTCCGTATAGCGGGTAATAGTGTGGTTGACCTTGTTGTCATGATCTATTTGGTTCTGTTGAGGCTGGGAACTAACTGGTTTCTGAGAATTATAGGGCTTTTGGGAACGTTGGTGATTTGATCTCTGGAAGTGGGGCCTGTACCTTGCAAGGGCTTTGTCAGCACAGTTTTGTCGGTCCCACGGCGATGACCATGTTCATGACAGTGGGAGCAATAAGGGGATAATTGCATTGACTCATCATGTGCCCAAAACTATCGCAATTAAAACGCTGATGAGGAGGGCGTGCATTCTGGGTTTGTGGGGCTTGTTTCTGAGGTGGTGTTCTCTGCATCGGCCTAGAACGAGGTTGTTGTTGTTGCTGCTGCTGTTGCTGAATGTAGTGTATGGGGATCTCTCTACCCTTCCGGTAGTTCTGGCTCGCTAAGTCTGTGTAATGTTCTCTTGTTTTATTTATGGCTTCACTAACTGGTTTGTTAATATTTAGACACTCTTGAAATTACTTTTTAGGTACTACGGGTAGGGTTTGGTAAATGGATGCTGCTACTATTAGGTTTCTTTGCTTTGAAGCGAATGTAATGTTGCATGCATTTACTGCGGCTCGGAGGGCTTCTCCTACGAGTTTGTGTGTTCGTGTAATAAAATTATTTAAATATTAGTGGTCTTTCTTTCTTCCATTTAGCTTGGAAGACAGCTTCTAATGTGGTCCAAGGTTGTGCGAGTGTTATTTCTTTGAAAAATTTTAATAAGTGTTTTTAAAATTGTCCCAAGTTGTAGCTTCGCTAATGGATGGGACGTATGTAACTATCATGGGCATTCCCCTTTAGCGTCAGTAAACCTTTTAACTTCCCTAATCTTTATATCATCTGTGATGCTTTCACGTAAGAAATACTGTTCTAGAGACTCATTCCAAGGTCTTACGCGCCGTTCAACGAAGTTATTATCTGTGGTTCCCTTAAAAATTAGGACAGTATGGGGAATGTTTACGAGTCTTCCTAAGTTAATGTGTGCTGTGGGAGCGGTTTGAGACATGTTGGCTTGTGCTTGATCTGAAGTTTGCGTGTTTGCAAATATGTTTGAATGGCGCGGGTAGGTGGGAAAATGGGTGTAGGGGAATTTTCAGTGTCAGAAAGCGGACCGTCTGAATCGCTCATATGTGAAGGTACTGTTAATGTATTCTAATTTGGTCTGCTTGACCGATCTCTATCTACGGAATGATCACTTAAGTGGCTTTCGAATATATACGGTAATATTATGATTGGCACATTAAATGAAATTATTCTATGTTGTTGTTGTTGTTTAGCCGATCAGCCCACCCTGATCGAGCAAGCCGGCGGCACGCAGGTAACCGATCGCCCTCTCCGGAGTGGACCAGAGGTTCAGCGCACTAGTGATGTTGTCTTGTTTTCGTTGTTGTGCTAGAGCGGCACAGTCTGTCATAATGTGTTCAATTGTTTGTGGTGTCCCCTGGCACAGGTGGCAGGTGTCGTCTATGGAGTTGTCTAGTCTGTGTTTATATGTCCGTAAGTTGGGGTGATGTCCACATCGGAATCGTGCTAAGTTAACTCGATCCGATCTGCTCAGGCTGATCTCTGACCTGTTAATGGGTGGCGGCTTCGCACCTAGGACCGCATTCGGACCGAGTCGTGTCAGTGCTTTGTGGGTTAGGTGTGTGTGTGTATGTGTTTTCTGTACTGTGTGATGTCTGTGGGGCGTGGTATGGAATGGAGTATTTCGTTATAATGTCTCTCTGGTGTTACCTTAATGGTGCGAGGTGTTGGTGCATGATTGTACATGTAGTGGCAAGGGTGTTGTGGGTTAGTTGTCGCTGCTGCCATGAATTGTGTTCCCCTCATGTCTAAATGTTCCCTAACTTTCAATATTTTTGTTTCTGTGTGCAGGTGTTCTATTGGTGTTGTTTGAGTGCATCCTGTAATGATACGAAGTGCGTTGTTTTGTATTGTCTGTAAGGTGTTTATGCGTGTGTTTGAGATAATGGGTGCCCAGCATGAGCTAGCATAGTCCATAACTGAGCGAATATATTGTTTGTATATGAGTGATGTTGTTTCCTGCTGGTGTCCAAAGTTTGTGCCTGTTAGTACCCTAAGCGTGTTAAGTCTTGACGTACATTTGTTTTTAATGTCCTGAATGTGGTTTGCAAAAGATAATGATGTGTTGTATGTGACCCCAAGTATTTTGGTCCTGTGTGTGTGGAATGTTGTTGTTGTTTAGTGTAAGCTGAGGAACTACCTGGTGTTCTTTTGTGTTGCTTGTAAGCAAGGTGATGGTTGATTTTGTGGGCGCTACTTTGAGTCTATTGTGTGTGAGCCAGTCTTGTATACTGTTTATGTATGTTTGTAGGTTATTTGTAGCGGTGTCGATGTTGTTGTGGGTGGATGTTAGTGATATGTCATCTGCATATGATGATAATGTAAGCTTGTTATCTATGGGTGTTGGAATGTCATGCATGTATAAGTTGAAGAGTGTTGGCGAGAGAACAGAGCCTTGAGGGACCCCGTTCGGAAAAAGCTTGTTTTTGGATGACTTGCCATTAAATGTGACATGTGAGTATCTTCCTGAAAGATAGTTGCTCAGCCACCTTTTGGTGTTATTGTGCATGTTTGTGTTGAGTATTTTGTTTATGAGAGGGAATCGTGGGATAGCATCAAATTCTTTACTAATGTCTATTGTTAATAGTGTACGTTGAGCTGGTCGTCTGGAGTTGATGCCATCCATGATGTGCTGCGTGAGGTTAGTGAGTAATGTCGTGGTTGAGTGGTGAGGTCTGAATCCATGTTGAGTAGGCGATAGTGGAATGTGTGGGTTGGTGATTTGTAAGATTAGTCTTTCTGTTACTTTGGAAGGTGTGCATAGTAAAGTAATGGGTCTATAGGAAGCTGGTTCTGTTGGATTTTTGTTTGGTTTGAGTAGTGTAATAATTTTACCTTGTTTCCATATATCAGGAATAATACAGTGTTGGTATGAATATGTGCTGATATTTGTGAGAGCTAGTATTCCTTGTGGGCCCAAGTGTTTAAGGTGTATGTTAGATATGTTGTCTGGTCCAGTAGCCTTCGAATTTTTAATGTTTTTGACGAGCTTGGTGGTCTGGTCTGTATTGAAGGGTGTAATGGTCGTGTCGAGTCTGTAGGTCTTCTTGTGTCTGGCTGTTTGTCTGTCTGCGTGTTTCTGGTTGTTGTCTCTGTTTAAGTGACTTATCTTTGCGTAGTGATTAATTAGAATGTTAGCTTGTTGTGTGTATGTTGGGATATTATTCTGGCTGCGACAGATAGCCGCGTGTGAGGTGTGAATGCCGCTGTTAGAGTGGGTAATGCTGTTTATAGTCTTGTATAGCCTGGATGTATCTGTGGAGTGGTTTAGTGTTGTTATGAATTCCCTGAATGTTTCTGTTTGTTTTTCTTTGAGTTTGTTGTTTATTTCTGTGTTGAGCTGTTGTATCTGTTGTTTTATGGCTTCTGTGTGTGGTGTTTGTGTGTTACATTTGAGGTTGTTACGTTGCCTTATGAGGTGGGCTATTTCTCTAGTGTAATTTGGGTTGTATTTCCTAATGTTGCCCTTGGGTATGTATTTGTTTGCATTATTGATGATCTGATTAAATG
Organism: Bathynomus jamesi; assembly: GCA_023014485.1. Taxonomy (NCBI): domain Eukaryota; kingdom Metazoa; phylum Arthropoda; class Malacostraca; order Isopoda; family Cirolanidae; genus Bathynomus; species Bathynomus jamesi. Next base: position 147,973 of record JAJOZX010001461.1, read on the forward strand.
TCTTGAGTGTTGTATTGATGTTTATGATGGGTGTGCTGTTTAATGTGGTGAATTGTTCCTCAGTCTGTATTTTGAACTGTTCCCAATCAGCTTTCTTGTAATTTCTGTAAGTGTGTCTAAGGCTGTTGGGGCAGAGTGTAGAATGTGTTGTAATGATGATGGGCAGGTGGTCTGATGACAGTTGTTTTTCTGTTCTCCATTGTGTATGTGTTGCTAGTGAGGGGGAACAGAACGTTATGTCTGGGGAGGAGTTTGAGTATCCTGCTTGATGTGGTATGTGTATATTCTTCTGTATTGTTAAGAATGAAGAGGCTGTTTAGTTGTGTGGCTATGTTGGCGCCTCTGGTGTTGTTTTGGTTGTGCAGGTACCAACTAGTGTCTTTGGCGTTGAAGTCTCCTCCTAAGATGACATTAGTGAGAGAGGCCAGATTGTGTAACTGTGGATTGTAATTGGCTGGCACCTGAGGTGAACTATCTGGTGGGGTGTAAATGTTGATTAGTGTGGTGTTGTGTTTTGCGCGTGTCTTAATGTTAACTGCCTGTATTTCTATCGTGTTATCTGCTTGGATTGTGTTTGTAATGTTTTGGGTAGCATCAGTGTAGCTAATGCTTTTACGTATGTAAGTGATGAGTCCACCCACGTTACCCGCAGTACGATCATGACGGATCGCCGTGAAGTCAGGGATGGTTGGTGTGTTGTGTGTGCGTTTTAGTTTTGTTTCTTGTATAAGTGCTATGTGAATGTTTTGTTTGTGTACGAATTCCCTAAGCTGCATGATTTTGTTTGTGAGGCCATCTACGTTGTACTGTAATATGTTAATATTATACTTCTGTATGTGTCTCATGGTGCTATTGTGTCTATGTCTTTGTGTATGATGACATGTGTAAGTTGTAGTGGGTCCTGGATTAGTCTTAATGTCGCCAGAGAGTAAGAGTAGTTCGGGGAGCACGTAGCTCCCTGTAATTGAAAAAATAGCACGCTGAGAATAGGTCCGGCCCCGGGCCGATCGGGCACTCTGACCGTGCCACGCAACAGGCCGTCGACTGCCAGTCTGACCAACCGTAGACAGCCCGCTGCACGGAGATTTGAGGAAGTTTGGCCACCAGCGCGTTGATGTTTTGGTTTGACGTCGCCTCTTCTTCGCGTTGACGTGTCCCGCGCTGGAGGATGCAGCCACTGTTAGAAGTTTCCTCGTCAGCTGCTAACACTTTTTTCACGTTGTTCTAGCTACCTGTTCAGAGGTTTTTTATAAACAAATCTCAGTTTTCTGCTTAAAACGGCTCTTTCTAATTTTAAAATTGATTAGTCAAGGAAGGAAGATGTTGACTTCTATTTTGCAGCAACAGTTGATGATATTTATGTTACTTCACTGATTAATGAAAATGATTAGGCTCTTCAAGTTATAAAAGATTTCTTTCGTAATAATTGATAAATTATTGTTATTATTCTATGTTAACTATAACAGTGGAAATAACTCCGTTTCAATAAAAAATGTATCACTGGTGTATGGGATGTTCACTGTGTTTTTTGTTAATTCCGGCTTGATACTAATTATTAACTTAATTATACCGTCTTCTCAAATATTTAGTAATTAATTTGAAAGAGAGATCTGTACTTAAGATTCCTACGGCGAAATCCTTGAAGACGTGTCCTGAAGACGTGTCTTGCTGGCCACTTGTTCCTGGACGAAGAATGGGCGTGGAGAACTTGGAGTCCTGACACACTGGTCGAATGATGGACGTGAAGAACGAAGTCGTGACACGCCGGTCAACTGAATATTGGTTCTAGTTCCAGAATCTAGAAGACTGGAAGAATCCTGATTGCAGAGGTCGCCAGTTGTTAACCCCTCCGTCTATGGCCTTGGGAGGTTCGAAGTTGACGGGGGTTCTGGTTAGGTGGCAGCAACGGATTTGTTACTCTGGAATAGCTGGTACCGCATAAGGAATCGCAACAGTTTCTCTTATACTACTCTCCGATTTATTCTTGTAATGGATCGAAGGATTCTGTGGAGCTTACTAAATTCTCTGAAGGTTCCTTGATTCTTCTTGTAACGTATCGGGAAATTATTTTTCTCTATTTAAGACTAAGTTCTCTGAAGAGAGCAAGGATCGAAGGAGAAAACAAAGATATTCTCTTACTGTAGTTTACTACTCAAATGTTACAGGTAATGCTCAGCCTCTAAGTTAGATCAGACAGATCAGACAAATCAGAATGAACACTGGCGAAATTTTATACGTATATATACTTAAAATCTCATGACATTATTATTTAATGCTGATCTGTTTTTTGTTTTTTATTCTCAGTAGGCGGATTTATTTTGAAAAATATTTAAAGATAAGGTAAATATTTTAGCTGTAGCAATGTCTAGACAGATAAACAAGATATTTGAAGAAGCCATATTTTTATTTTAAACCGCATATTGACAGATCTGATGTTATGATTTGCCGAGTTAACTAAAAATAGAAATTGAAATATGCATTTTATTATGAATTACAATTAAACATGCATATGAGCAAAAATTAAACGCTTAAAATTTAAAATTAAGTGTTAAGCAAAACATCTTTTACAACGAAGAAAGAATGTACACAGAAAATGAACATTGCAGAATTTAACAAGATTACATTATTAAGCCAAACTTAAAAAAATGATAAGTAATTTAAAAAGAAATAATTCACCAATTATTCAACAAAAATAAAAAAAAGCAAATCAAAAATTTTGTCCGAACTTGGGTCAGCGTTATGAGAGCTTGGACTATACATACAGTATGTAAAAATGAACATAAAAATTATATGAACATAAAAATTATATGAACATAAAAATTATATGAACAAAAATTATATGAACATAAAAATTATATGAACATAAAAATTATGCATTGTTCATTTTTACACAGTAATCCCTTGATTAGTGCGGTTTTGATAAATGCGGTTTTGATTACTGCGCAAAAATTTATTGTGACCATCCCTTGATATTTACGGTATAAAATTTGAATAGTGCGGTTCAAAAATGTTTGAAAATGGTGGGCAAATAACCAGCTGGGCCGAAACTGTCTCCCGCCTTCCATACTGCGCTTCAGTTTATCGGCAGACACAAGTGCACACAGACATCTTACACGCTTACACGCAATTTAACATTAAAGAAGCATTTGCAAACATTCACGAGTCGTGGGAAGAAGTGACAGCCAGCTGCATGAGAGTGGTCTGGCAGAATCTTTTGCCTGAATGCGCAAATGATTTTGGTGGTTTTATTAATCCTGTCAAGAAGTCATTAATGATATTGCTACGATTGGAAGAGACCTTGGCTTCGAGGATGTCAATTCGGGAAATGTTCGGGAATTATTTGCTTCACATTCAAAAGACCTAAGTGACGAAGATCTTCTTGGAATCGAGCATCAACAGGCATATGAAGAAGAAGAAAAGGAAACTGAAGAAATGGAAAATATTTCTAAGGAAATCACGGTGAAAGAACTTGAAGAATTGTTTCGGACAATTGAGAAGGCCAAACATCTTTTACTCGAGATGGATCCAAATGTAGACAGAGGCATGAACGTTCGCCGTGGTTTAGATAAGCAAATTGATTGTTATCGCAAAATGTTGTAGAAAAGAAAAAGGCTAACACTGTTCAATTGACTTTAGATAAGTTTTTCTGTAAAAAATAAATGTTCAATCGACTTAGATTAGTTTTTCTTTATAAAATAAATGCTTTAAAGTTTAATATGTTCAATTGACTATAGATAAGTTTCTCTGTAAAAAATAAATGCTTTAAAGTTAAAATAAATGTTATTCTAAATTGTTTTTTATTTTCCAGGATTCATTATAATTATTTCCATTGGTTCTTAACTTTGATTAATGCGGTTTTGATATATGCGGTGACATCGGAGGATTAATTAACCGCACTAATCAAGGGATTACTGTATATACAAGGTAAAAAAAACTTGAAAAATGTAAACGCTAATTTTCCATTTACAGTACTTTGTTGCGGTAGGTTATGAGGGCAATATATATATATATATATATATATATATATATATATATATATATATATACAGGGCTATTCAAACTTATTCATCCGATTTCAACTGAGAATACTTCCGTACCTATCAACCGTGCATCAACTGTGCATACACCACATGAAAGAGGAAATCTCCGAGTTTTACAAGATCACAGCGAGAGGGCTCCAAAGTCACGCCGTGGCCTAGCCTAGCCTAGCCTAGCAACAAACAGTCAGTGTGAAAATGGCGTCCGCACAGCAGAAGGCGTTTTGTGTGTTGCAGTTTTCGAGCTGTAAATCGGTAGTCACAGTGCAGCGTGAGTTTCGTCGACGTTACAGAACAGATCCACCGGGTGCTCAGAGCATCCGTCGGTGGTATCGGCAGTTCGAGGAAACAGGATGTTGTTACTGCCGTAGAGTCAGTGACAACGGACATGCTGGAGCGAGTATGGGAGGAATTCGACTATCGTGTCGACGTTGCTCTGTAACTAGGGGAAGTCACATAGAGCATTTATGAGGTGAGAGACAAAATTTGGATAGTTTTTCTTTTGGTTGATGTATCACAAATCACTGTATTTGTAACATTAAAAAATATTCTCATTTGAAATCAGGTGAATCATTTTGAATAGCCCTGTGTATATATATATATATATATATATATATATATATATACTGCCCTCATAACCTACCGCAAGAAAGTACTGTAAATGAAAATTAGCGTTTACATTTTTCAAGTCTTTTTCCCTTCGTTTTAATGTTATTAACAATATTTTCACATATTACGAAGTTCTTTCGATAAAGTGTTAAATTTCAAGACTAGTGTGCTCAGTAAATTGTCAGTGCTCCTTCCCAAGAAGTTTTGTCTTGTTACGTCGCATCTAACAGTAATTAGTTCTTAACATCATTAACTTTAATATAACCCTATGTAGTGGGTACGACATTAAATTTTTAATATTAACAACTATTTAGGAACGACATCAATCCCCACCCCCGACTGTATTTGTGACATTGACCAGTGGTGTAAAGACCTGATTCTTGTGCGACACATCGTCTTGTGATGATCCATACGTAAGTGAAGTTCCGTCAATAATGTTGAGTGGTTCAAAAGTTATGGCGCGGACACAATAAAACCCCATTTGACCCTTGACCTCTATTTGGGACCTTGACTTTTTACGCAAGAGCCTGATTCTTGTTTGTGACACATCGCCATGTGATGATCCATATGAAGTTTCTGTGTGACGAACAATCAAGTGCAATCAAGTATAGCCCTTCCAAATTTATTTGGGGGGGGGGGCATAATTATGACTAGTAGAGTTACCTTATACGAAGTTCAGTTAGGGTTACATGTAACTGCGCTGATAGTTTATTGTAATCTGCCCCGGCTATCTTGAATTTGTTCAGATTGGATATTAGAATTTTGTTTTTAATTAGGTTTACGCCGCGCAGTGAATCACACCAATAAGGCAAGTTAAACTTTTCACCAGTGAGTGGCGGACACTATGCTTAGTTTTTCTGTCATTCATTTACTGCACTGACCTTGATAAGCAATTTGGAACAATGAATTGTTTATTAAAATTGTTAAAAATTTAAAAAAAAATGTAAATTTATAAAAGTTTATTAAAATTGTTAAAATTGTTCGTTTTATATTCTACATAAAACATATGTATAGGTTCTTTAACTCTTCCATTTTATCTTCCATTCCACAGGCCAAGACAATGACGACGACAAGCAGCAGTCCGAAAGTTTGGCTCCTGGGTAAGCCGGACCCGGACATCTTGGGATCTGGCCTGCCAACAAACGGGGCTATTCTTAGGAACTTCATGTTTCACCACCAGAAGGGATCCACAATCGGTGACAGTGCTAAGGCCACCATAGACAGAGCGCTGACAATCTGGGACAAGGCACGAATTCCGACCCAGCGGGTGGACTCCGGCGTGCGCAAGCTTCGGAAGCTCTATGAAGAATATTGTAGATTGAAGAAAAACCTTGAAACGAAAGACGGGTGTCGAATCAAGGAAAGAAAATTCAAGGAAAATCTCACCAAACTATTTGACATCTCACGAAAAGACGCTCTCAGTATTATGACGGACGAAGAAGACAAACAGCTCCTGCGGATGCAATAGCAGGATCCCTCGAGCGCGAGTATGTCCGGGATCGACAAGACCTTGACGAACAAGGAGACTCGCAAGCGCCTCAGGAGTGATCAGGCCAGTGCTCGAAAGGAAAAAAGCATGTTGAGCGCCCAGCAGGCGAATACGGTTGCTCCGTCTAGTTCCGCCATTGCTGACATCTGTAGCTCCTCCACATCGACGGAGTCCGAAGATGATTTCCAAGCTCCGTCAACATCCAGTCAAGATCAGCCAAGGAATAAGAAATCGAAGCAGACCAATGTGACCAAGGAAGTAGCCGCCGCGCTCGACCGAGTGAAACTCCCTGACCGCGCTGCCATGTTCGTCGTAGGAGCCGTCACGCAAGCGCTCGGTCATGGCCTGGAGTCTGTGGCGCTTTCCCGGAACACCATTCAGCGAGCGCGGGTCACCACTCGTAAGGCGGTAGCAACTGCTCAACAGGCTGTTTTCTCGCCGGACAGCCCACTGCTTCTCCACTGGGACGGTAAACTGCTTCAAGATATCGCCGGCAATAAAAAGCTTGTGGATCGCGTCGCCATCTTAGTGACTGGTGGTGAAACAGAGCAACTTCTTGCCGTCCCTAAGATCGGCCGCGGCACGGGAGAGGAGCAGTGCAATGCATGTGTCCAAACGCTGGAGGAATGGAACCTCAACCCCATGATCCAGGGACTAGTCTTCGACACGACGGCAACCAATACTGGGCTGAATATGGGCGCGTGCACCCTAATTGAGAAGGCTCTGGCCAAGGAGCTCATCTGGATCGCGTGCCGTCATCACGTGTTCGAGGTAATGTTGTCGGCCGTATTTTCTGTCGCCCTGACACCAACCGGTGGGCCTGAAGTGGGAATCTTCAAACGCTTCCAGAAGACCTGGCCTGATATTAGTATAGTTGATTTCTGTTCTGCTGGAGACGAGCTCTTCGTTGGCATACCGGATGGCCTACGAGAGGAGATGTCATTTTACTCGGAGGCAGTCAAGAGCCAGCTCCCACGGGATGACTATGGAGAGTTGCTTCAGCTCTATCATATATTCCTAGGGGGATCCTCCGATGGAGAACCGTTCTTTCGTGCGTCAGGCGCTATACACAACGCGCGGTGGATGGCTAAGGCAATATACTCGCTGAAGATCTTCCTTTTCAGGAGCCAGATTAAGTTGACGGCCCACGAGACAGCTGGCGTCACAAAGATTTGCCTCTTCGTTTCTCTTATTTACGCTCGCTACTGGCACGAGGCCCCTCTCCCAGAGAGGGCCCCCTCAACGACTTAAACCTAATTGCTCTCCTCCATGAATATCCTGACCGTGCCATCAGGGAGGCGGCTGTTAAGGCCTTCTATCGCCATTTGTGGTACTTCTCTGAGCACCTCGCGCTCGCCCTCTTCGACGATCGCGTCGACGAGATCACCAAAGCAGCTATGGTTGACAACTTTTTACGTCCCTCAAACCCAAAACTCTTGAGACGTCTGGACGGGACTGTGTTCGATCATCGTTCTTCATTGGCGTCGTACATCACGAGCAGGTATTTGAAGATATTCGATATACTCTCCATGAAAGGACAAGATGAAGCCAAGACATTCTTGTCAAAACCTCCCTCCCTCTGGCTGACAGACCCCATTTACCAGTTACTTAAGGCTAAGTGCAGGCTCCTGAAGGTCGTCAATGGCTGCCGAACGAGGAGTCGCTCTTATTCAGTCCTACAATACCGCGCTGACGAAAGACGAGACCCAGAAACAATACCTACTGCGACTCGTCGCCAGCCACCGAAAAAGATTGCCAGTTCCGACGAAGTTGGCTTTGACGAAGAAAAAGTAACGGGTGTGACGACTGTGACGTTGTTTGTTTGATATACAAGGATTTAGTGCAGTCGTATTAACTGCTATGACATGTGTTCTAGTATATTTTTGCATAACATGTGCTCTGTGCTGTTGACTTTAAATTTTGAAATAAACATTGATATTGTATTTTTGTTTCAAATCCTAAAAATATAGGAACTGGTCGCGACCTCTAAATATTGTATGATCTGTCTAATTTTTGGCATGAATTTTTGACCGTGTGAAGAGAGACCAACGCACGAAACAACACAAGGTTCATAAGGTAAGGTATGGAACACGGATGGCCTTGTGGAGAAAGATATTTTCAACTTTCATTTTTTTGGGCCACCCTAATATATATACATACATATTTATTTATTTTTCATTCATTCAATCTCGTGGTGTACAGACGTTTGTTTCCGCTCTGTGCTAATACCAAAATAACTAGTGTTTATAAATTCAGAAGTAAATTCCCTCCTATACCAGTGTGTGTATTAAGTATCAGTGAATACACGAAAATAATTTAAGTGAAGGCCGGTGGCATACAACGTGCACAAAGAAACGACACAAACTGAAATACATATTGAAAACAATTCGAACGGAATAACAGCTTTCGTGAGAGTTTTCCAAGAGGCCTAAAATAGAAGAGGAAGACCATAAACGAGAAGGTAGAGATTTCGCAGACGAAATTCGAGAAACAGGAAAGTATATATATATATATATATATATATATATATATATATATATAATACGACAAAATGTGAGTAGTTGTAAATCCAGAAAATTGAATAGAGTTGGATTATGTTTAATGGACTGTGCCGCGTACCAGCTCTACATTGCAAAAATTAAGTAGACCAGACCACAGGGTTAAAATGCATTGTGTGTAATACATTTAAACATTACGAATGCATAAACTTAGATAAAAAGGACAGAGCAATGATGAATAGAATAAACAACAAAATCATAGGCTTTTATGATTTCGTGTGCGTCATGTGCGTGGAAAACAATAGGAAAGTAGTACAAAAGGGAATGGAAAATGTTGAAATAGAAGAATCATTTGCAACAGGTTCACCGACAGAAAACCAGGAAACGTCAGAAAACGCCGACACAAATGAAAATGGGATTCAGGACACCGAGAGAAACACACTACAGGGAGGTGCAGAAGTAACCTTAGACGGAGATTTAAAAAAAAAAAAAAAAGAGTAGGGAAGAAGTGGTGGTAGAACAGAGGAAAGAAATTGAATCGCATAGGACTCGTAACTTAGTCGTAAGGAATCTAAACGACGGACCATATGCAAATATTATAAAACAAGTTCGTGTAAATATGGCTCAAACTGCATGTATAGTCACCTCGGAAAATGTTTCTAAATGATGATGAATAGAAATTGCAGGTACGGAACCAACTGCTACTATTTCCACCCTTCTATGTGCAATCAATTGGAGAGAAAAATTGCCTAAATATGGAATGCCCATATTTTCACATTAAAAAAAAAGGAAAGGACACGAAAGAACGGCTCACATCCTAAATAGAAGTAATAGCGGTGGCAATAAAGTACATTTTTTAGAGGAAACGAGAATGATAAAAAGCACAAATGTTCCTTCTATTGAGAAAGGACAAAACTTTGCAGATTTTTGCACCCCAGCATTACATACATCACCCTCCTATTCAACACCACCCAGCGTTAATACAACATCCACACTGGTATCAAGGGCCGCAGCCTCAGTACTTCCAAATGCAGCGCCCCAACCAATAACACCAAACAAGAACCGACAACATCGACCAGGAAACGACCATTGTCTAGGACTCTAGGAAAACTGAGCACAAAGATTAGAAACCCTATACACATTTATTATACAGAAATTTACATGGCCTGTATACTGACCATGCAGACTGCAAATTACAATACTTGCAAAATTTAGCTCTGGAAACCAGCATAGATATCGTATGCCTAACGGAAACACACTTGCAAAAATGCGAAAAAGGCTGTGAAAACTGCAGTGAGGATAGTGAAATAGCAATATTGGACTGCACATATACAGAGCAGACGGAGTTAAACGAGGAGGAGGGTGTTGCATCTACGTGAAAAACATATGCACAGAGTTGCCAACATGGATATATAGGAAACCAGGAAATCAAGGACGGAAAAAAAAACATTTTGGACAAAAAACAGTATAATTCAAAATTCAATAACAAAATATCATGAAACAATAAAATTTCAAAAATTTCTTAAAACATGAAAGCAAACAGAAACTAAGAAGTGAACCATACACTGAATACTAAATTTGGTGTATTTCTTTGTTATGAGCCGTAACTCTAATAGTTTATGTGGGAATTCAATCAATTTAGTGCGTCGATATTTTTAGTGACAAAGTTATTTATTCGTTTTAGTGCGTGAAATTAATTATTCCTGAAACAAAACGCGGATATATCATACGCATACACGAACTGAAGACGAGTATGTACGTTGTACGGCGCGAGTAAACGGCTTTTTCAAAGCTTTATTTTGAATGAAATAAATATTTTAAGATATCGGAATTTATCATGAAAAACGGGAACACGGAATTTGATAGTAAAAATCGGGAAAATTCCGAGAAAACGGAATAGTTGACGTGTGAGGTGAAGGTAAACAAATCAAATAGCACAGTCGAAATTATTATTTTAGAAGTAAAAGTACTGAACCTAACCATTATAAACGTCTACAGACCACCAAACACCACAAAAGGTGAATTCCAATTCGCTAAAATGAAGTAGAAAACATGTTAAAATTACTTGAAACTCCAGCACCAAATATTTTAATTTGTGGGGATTTTAATTTTTCATTCATAACATGAAAGAAAAATAACGAAGTTATAAAGGGTGATCCAGAGAAATGGGACCCAAAAGAAACCCCTGTAACTCTTAAAGTATAAGTCCTTTTATAAAATCATACGCATCATTCGAAAGAGGATAGTTACAAGTTTGTACAGGATTGTATAGGTTTTGACAATACAAGACAAGATAAGATACAAAACAAAATAAAAGTGTTAGTTAAAACTAACCCTTCAAGATGACTGCATGGACTGTGGAACAGCTGCGTTTCATAACTGAGCAATATTATGAGCATGGAAGAAGTGTAGTTTCAGCTCTTAGAAGGTGATTTTGACATCTGAAAATTTGTCTTGAAAGATCTTTGAGCTGAAACTACACTTCTTCCATGCTCATAATATTGCTCAGTTATGAAACGCAGCTGTTCCACAGTCCATGCAGTCATCTTGAAGGGTTAGTTTTAACTACACTTTTATTTTGTTTTGTATCTTATCTTGTCTTGTATTGTCAAAACCTATACAATCCTGTACAAACTTGTAACTATCCTCTTTCGAATGATGCGTATGATTTTATAAAAGACTTATACTTTAAGAGTTACAGGGGTTTCTTTTGGGTCCCATTTCTCTGGATCACCCTTTATATATGTCGAGAAGTTTCAAAGTAACATTACAAAAGATGATAAAACCCAGGCAATAATGCTATTAGATATTGTGGAACATTATGCACTTACCCAGGAAAGCTGTGAAGCCACTAGAGAAAAGAGAACGTTTTGGATTTAATTTTGACAGATAACAGAGATAATAAATAAGATAACGTGTACAAATTTCTCTGACCATAACCTAATCAATATGCAATTAAAGTTAGCAAACAGAGGTCCAGAAACGCATTCCAGAGTCAAAAGGAATATTTGAAGGTTTAAGTATAAATTCAAAAAGTAGATTGGAAAGTGTGAATGGAGATTTAAAGAAAGCAAATTAGGAATTGCTACTTCACGAGAAGATTCCATAAGAAATACAAGGTATAATAGAAAATGAAACTAAATCAATACTGCTGAAACATGTTCCAAAGAGACAAAGAAGAAAGCGTAGCAGGCTCGAGAAAAAAATCGGGAAGCTATTTAGACAACGGAAACAAACCATAAAAAATCTTCACAGGTGCAGAACTGAAGCAAGGAGACTCAAACTAGAAAAAAAAATATGGGAAATAGAGGTGGACCTAAAACAAACATTCATCCATGGGCCAAACTAGGAAGAAAACAAGGTAGCAGAAAACAAAAAATAACCCAAAATACTTCTACACGTTTGCGAAAAGAAAAATGTAGTGTAAAAAATGTGAGAAAATTCGGCACCAGGGCCAGACACATGGAGTGCCACGTTTCTGAAGAAATGTAAAAAGAGTGTTGCCAAGCTGCTATACTTACTTATCGAGAAAATCACTCTATACAGGACAAATTCCACTTCCATTAAAGAACGCGAACAATTCTCTCTTGTTTAAAGGAGGTGCCAGAGCAATGACTAAGAATTATCGGCCAGTAGCTCTCACCTCCGACCTTATAAAGTGCTTTGAACGTATAATTAGAGGCAAAAGTACTTATTACCGACAAGGAGAGAATTTATACAATCCAAACCAACATGGCTTCAGGGTTGGAAGATCACACCTATTGTAGCTAGTAGACCACCAGGAGAAAATATTGAAAACTGTGTCGAGGACAAAACATAAATGTAATATATACGGACTTTGCTGAAGCCTTCGATAAGTGTGACTATGGAATTATAATAGCACACAAACGTAAGACTACAGGAATTACTGGAAAGTTGTGAAAATGGATATTTACTTTTCTGATTCAAAGAACACAAAGAATGGTAGTAAGTGGAATTAAATCTGAAGTCTCAAAAGTCATGAGCTCTGTCCCACAAGGTACAGTATTAGCTCCTTTACTGTTTATAATAATGATTGCTGACATTAATGCATATATTAAAGACAGTATTGTATCATGTTTCACAGATGACAAAGATATGCAAGGAAATATCAAACGAAGATGACAGAAAAATTACATGATGACATTGAAACATTATTCAAGTGGGCGGAAGACGACAATATGACGTTCAATGAAGAAAAATTCCAACTTCTAAGATATGGTAATAACATGGTGCTACAGAATAAAGGATACAAAACTGTGCAAACCAAACAGATAACACAAAACCCACAAGTCAGGGATCTTGGAGTAATAATGTCGTCGGATGCAGAATTCAGGGAGCATTATAACATTAAAATTACAACAGCTCGGGAAATAATGGGAATCATAGAGGAACTTTCACAGCAGAAAAGCAAACATCGTACTAAAATTATGGAAGAGTCTGGTCATACCAATAACTGAGTATTGTTCAATACTTAAGTCCATACAGAAAACGAGACATTGCGAACATAGAAGCTATTAATACAAGGGACTTTTAGGTCTAAGATAGAGAAGAAAGGTGAATACTATTGGTCTCGACTACAGTCCCTGAAACTCTACTCTGGAAAGAAGACGCGAGCGGTACACAATAATATACATATGGAAAATACTAGAGGGTTTTGTCCCTAACCTTAGAAAGGAAATAGAAACACACTGGACAGCTGCGGCGGGACAGTGGGTAGAGCCGGCCTTAGGAAGGTGCGGGGCCTGAGGCGAGTACTCAGGATTAGGTTCTCGAGTTAGGATACTAGAAGTTTACAATCTACTCAACATTGAATCAACATCACTCTCTTCGGAAAGTTCATTTGTATGATTTGAATGGATATTTTTCGCAAACATCATTGGACAGCGCGGGGCCTGAGGTGGTTGCCTCAGTGGCCTCGCCCTAAAGCCGACCCTGCAGGGGGGCATGAAAACGAGAATGGAAATGTAATAACGTGGAGGTGTTAGACCCCGTTAGGTATTAGGTTAGCAAATGGACATAAAAGGTACTTACGGATGCTTTGATTTAGATCTCCTTTCGGCCTACCATTCGTACCAGCGTCAAACAACTTCGACCAACTTAGTCCTAATTTACTAATTTAGAAGCTATAGACATTACCCCTAACTGACAATTATTAGCCCACTTAATGTAATCACAAATTAGTCACTTTAGAAGCATCACCAAATTAAACTTAGAATCAACGATTGATGCAGATAGAAAAATACATGCTGTTTAAGTCAGCCCAATAAACGAACAGGCCGCGTTTTCCTCTATCTTTTTATGTTGCCATTTAGTTTCCTTTTACTGACTTTTCCACTCAGTGACTTTTAGACTATATACATATATATATATATATACACACACAGGGTGTTTCATAACATGTGGGACGCACTTTCAGGATGGATTCAGGACCTGAAAACAATGAAAAAAGTTTATATAAACATATGCCCGAAATCGCTTTGTTTCCGAGTTACAGCCCGTTTTGTGTTCACCTATTCTTTCCGTAAATTGTCGGCAAGCAGTGTTTGAGTGTGTGTACGAGACTTATTTCATGTATGGCCTTGCCAATTGTAACGTTTCGCACACTCTATGACATGTTTCAATATCGTTAAGTGTAGAGTAGGGCGGCTCGTTTTTACACTTTTTTCGATATTTGATTGGGGGTAGTGCGGAAAAGTTGCGATTTGGAGAGAAAATAAAGTGTGTAAATTTTTTTTGATCTACGTCAATACCTTCCGGTGGCAGCGAGTCCTTAAAAATCGAAAAATAGGTCTAAAAACACAAAAATACGATATTTGAAAAAAATATTCATAATTATATTTGTGAGTATTTTTGAACGGGGTAGATTGGAAAATGGTTTTAAAGACTTACAAAATAAACAATAAAAATTTCAGCACAATCTGTTAATAACTTCCGGTGGCGTCTTAGCCGTTAAAATATCCAAAATATTGATTTAAAGCAAGTTTTAACAAGATGTTATACAAATGTTAATTCCGGTATATTTCTGTGCAAACAACCCTGAGAACACTATTATAGGCTTGAATAAATTAATAGCAGTCATTGAACAATGAACATTATATAAAATGCACACTGCACACTGCTACATCCCCCGTTCCCTACCCTATATAAGCTGGGAAAGGAAGCGACGTTGTCAGTTGTTGTGTGTCACGTGTGGCGAGAGGTTGTGTTATAACTTGTTCATCAACCGTGGTATATCACCATTTACCCGCAGTTAGTTGGTAAATATCGTAAATAGATTTATAATGTCTGAAAAGAAACCTTCAAAAGTAACCAGAACGTTAGCAAAATGCCATAGCATCGGTCAACCAGCAGATTTTGTTAATAATGTTCTACCTACTTATGGAGATGTGCTAAGAGCTTATCTCTGGCACCGGAACAACAGAAAAACGACAGGCCAAGATCCTCCATTCTAGATTATTGCCAATGACATCATTTCCAAACTTCAAGAGATATGGGCTCACAGCTTCAATCCCAACTTTATCAAGGAAAAGAATACATGATATGCTCAAAAACTATCATAATAAGTACAAGACCTTACTTAAAACAGGTAAACTAAAAAGGAATTCTGAAAGTTACAAAAGTAAATTGAAGTCATTTCAGGAACATTCGGAACAACTATTTGATATTGCTTCTTGTAAATGTGGTAATTGGAATTCTTGTTTTTGCTGTAAAGAAAAAAAGTGCCCCCAAATGAAAGAACATTTTTACAAGATCAGCGTACATTGTACGCTGATCTTCTAAAAATGTTCTTTCATTTGGGGGCACTTTTTTTTCTTTACAGCAAAAACAAGAATTCCAATTACCACATTTACAAGAAGCAATATCCTATTCCAATTTTTTAAGGAATGATTTAAGCGATTTACTAGATGAAGTTCCTCTTGGTGTCCGAAGTCGTATGTGGTTTATGCATGAAGGTGCTCCGCCTCATTTCAGTCGAGTAGCCAGAGACTATTTGGATGACCATTTCCCTGATGAATGGATAGGCGTGGAGGACCCACTGCGTGGCCTGCTCGCTCCTCGGACCTGAATCCACTCGATTTTCACATGTGGGGTCATCTGAAATCCATCGTTTACGTGACACCCATTGGCAACGTTGAAATGATTCGCCAACATGTAGAACAAGGATGCCAGAAAATCCGAGCAGTACCTGGAATGTTTGAACGTGTCAGGCAGTCTATAACGAGGCGTATTCAGGAATGTATTCAAGCACAAGGCGATCATTTTGAGCGCTTCCTTTAAAGGCAAGGCGGATACTTGCTGCAACACATAACGGGCTGTAACTCGGAAACAAAGCGATTTCGGGCATATGTATATGTAAACTTTTTTAATTGTTTTCAGGTCCTGAATCCATCCTGAAAGTGCGCAAAGAACTGAAGAACCTCCAGCAGACCAACCTGAATAATTTCAAGAACCAGCTGGACAGGTTCCTGTGCAAAGCCCTGACCAGCCGTGCGTGGCTGACTATGAGAGCAGGGGGGCACTGCGCGTCCTTCCTACTCGTTTGTTGAATGCGGCACTTACAGGGCGTGGTCTTATAGAGAGCTCTCTTGCAATTCAGTTTGGTTGTTTAGATACAAGATTGTTGCATCGTGCAATGGTGCAGGTTGTGTTGTTGCAAGGTTTAGAAAGAAGACCATAAATAATGCCCCCTTTTGTTTATCTTAATTTTATGCAACTGAGGCCTAAGGTAGGCCCACATGGAGTCAGCAACCCTGAGGTAGGACCTAATAGGAGTATAGGACCTCCAAGTCCGTAAGTTTTAGTCTAGCTTAACTTGGGCTGTAGGTTAAACTGGCCCTTCAGAGCTTAGCTAGGATTCTGAACCCAATAAAATAAAAAATATAACCTCCTCGCGCACCCCTTTGTGCCCCCTGAGAAGGGGCCCGCACCCACAAACTGGGAAATTGTCCTAACCTAACTCAACGTGACCTAGCCTAAACGGCCGCACCTAAAGCAAAAGCACCCCCTGTGTAATTTATTTATGGTCAGAATTTTATGAAATTTTCAATATAGAGGTTTTCAAATACTAACCGGGCCTTCAATGTTATTCCGATGTCCGCCATTGAAGACCCAGTTAGGTGAACTGTATGCCTTTGACAATTGGTTAGGTTAAGTTGTATTTTCGTTAAAACTAACGAAAATAACTTAACCTAACCAATTGTCAAGAGCATTCAATGACGGACATCAGAATAACATTGAAGGCCCGGTTAGGTCGTAACTGTATGCCCGATTTTTTTTTTTTAGAAATTTTTTAAAAATTTCAAAATTTAAAAAAAAATGGCGTGCATTATTCCAATGTCAGCCTTGAAAACCTCTATATTGAAAATTTCATAAAAATGACCATAAATAAAGAAATTACACAGGGGGTGCGTTTGCTTTAGGTGCGCGCCTAAACGAACCTGTGAGGCAGTAAGTGAATATAAAATATTTCAGTCAGGACTGTACGCTCTAAAACCATTTCTGTATACGTATACTTTAGCATCGGAAATTATAACTTCTTATTATGACTGTTATTATTATTATTAAAAGTATTAAAACTATATTACAATGTTTGAACGTGTCAGGCAGTCTATAACGAGGCGTATTCAGGAATGTATTCAAGCACAAGGCGATCATTTTGAGCGCTTCCTTTAAAGGCAAGGCGGATACTTGCTGTAACTCGGAAACAAAGCGATTTCGGGCATATGTATATGTAAACTTTTTTAATTGTTTTCAGGTCCTGAATCCATCCTGAAAGTGCGTCCCAAATGTTATGAAACACCCTGTGTATATATACACGCACGTCACCTCAGAAAAATACCCTCAGAATATGAGGCCCAAAACTTTTTAATGTCCTGCGCAAAGAACTGAAGAACCTCCAGCAGACCAACCTGAATAATTTCAAGAAGCTGGACAGGTTCCTGTGCAAAGCCCTGACCAGCCGTGCGTGGCTGACTATGAGAGCAGGAGATCGGAAAGCAATTCCTTCCCCTACCAAATCCCGCAAATGAGGCGGGATGCTGCAGAGGGGTTGACCGCAGGTTTACCCTGAACCGTTGTTCAAACTCTCATAAATACCATATATATATGGTATTTATGAGTGAGTGTGTGTGTGTGTGTGTGTGTTTTAGTTATAATGTACATTGACCCAGTTATTAAAACATAACTCAAAATAATTTGCGAATAGGTATATACAGCTTTACTACCTCATTGCATTAACTTCATGAAAAAGAAAGAGCATTTGTTAACAAAATTTAAAAACTAACTTGCGACGTAGATGTTCTCAGTGATGAACCATAGTGGTGGATCGCAGGGCCGTTAATCTTAAGATCATAGGTTCGAGCCTCAGCTGGGACTTCAGATTTCAGAGATTAAGGGGCTTTTTTTTTTTTTTTTATGTGGTAATGGTTCGGATCCCGCGTAAAGCTGAGGGTCCCTTCTAGGGTTGCCAGATTCTGTCCCGCATTCTGCGGGACAAAATTTTTTCCGGTTTTTCTTAAGAACAATTTTTTTTTTCAAATTGAAATTAGATTTCTTCAACGGTTACAACAAACAAACTTAGAAAATTTTTATTAAAACAATGTTTAATAATGCTTGATTTTTGGATCAAATGCGGGACTTTCTGGCAACCCTAGTCCCTTCCCTCATGTGACCTTAGATGTTACGAAGAGGTTAAACAACCTCAATTGCTATTGTTGTCCTACCTTGTATGAAACCTACTTTTATAAATCTTAATAAACACCAACCTAAAGAACTTACCTTTCAAATTGTGAAGTTTCTTAAATGTTATATTGGGAATAGACTATAGCTATATACTCTTAACTAATGACTGACAAAACCAGACTACTAACACTAATGGCAAACCAATAAATGACAAATGCCCCTGAACAAAGTTAACTTTACTCGCGTAGCTTCTACTAAGTTTTAAGTTACAAAAATTTAGGTTTCAGAGTCAAAACTGACCAAGAAACTTTGGTATTAAAAAAATCGCAAACTATTTTAAACAATTTCTACAACCTTAAAATAAATTAGTTTCCGTATCGATTGAGCACCCTAGTAGTATAGCCGCAAAAGGGGAGAGTGCAAGAATGTTGCAAGTTATTATGTAATGTTGCAAAGGGGGTGGGGGTTGTTGTAAGGGGGTGGGGGTTTGTTGCAAAGGGGGGTGGGGGTGTTGCAAAAAAAGAAAAAAATCCCCCAAAGGGGATGTGCTGCAGGTGCAACAAGGAAAACTTGGAGGCGGCGTTATCCCCCAAGAGAAAGGAGAGAAAGGAGGAGAGGTGTTCACCTGGCAGGAGCCAAGTGCATATTAAGACTTCAGCCGAGTAGGCGTTGTATTATAGACTCCTAATCAGCCAGTTGGCTTAGAAGGCGTAAATGGCTTGAGTTGCCAGATACCACTTTTTAGCGATACCATTGTATACATTATTATATTTCTTAAAAGTTGGTTTAGAATACCGGTAGTAGGTTTAGAAGGCGTAACATGATATAATTAAGTAAAACAACATTGCATCATTCTGTTTATTATAAATATATAGAAAATAAATATACATTTCAATAATAATTGAGGAATATGCATATAATCATAACAGTACAGGAAATATATACACACAATTATGGTGATATATATAAAATAAATATACATTTCAAATAGAAATAAATATACATTTCAATAATAATAGAAATATGCATATAATCATAACAGTACAGGGGAAATATCACGCAAAATATATAAATACATTTCAATAATAATAGAAATATGTATATAATCATAACAGTACAGGAGAAATATCACGCAAAATATATAAATACATTTCAATAATAATAGAAATATGCATATAATCATAACAGTACATGAGAAATATCAAGCAAAATATATAAATACATTTCACTTTTTTTCAAAATACTAAACTCGGTCTTAATCGAGTTTACAATTACATCATTATTGCTCTGCATTACGCAGTATATGCGGCTTAATAATATTTCATCGCTTAAAGTATAGGGAAACCTGTATTCGATATGAAGGGCTTTCATATCGTTCAGTACTATTTTTGTTCCCACTTTACAACCGGTTGGTAAGTCACCTTTAAATACGTCTAGAATACAATCAAAAGCACGCACAAAGAGTTCATCGTTAGCTACATTATTAAACAAGTTTATAAGCACGCTTTTCCAATCGAGGGTTTATTTCTACCGACTTGAGCTTTTCAATCGTGAACTCACTCAACATAGCGGCAATTGAAATAATCTTCTAAATCGTTACGACAACTGCGCGTTATATAAAGAAATAGTTCTTCAGGGTGAACGGTGTAGGTGAGCTCAGCCTTGTACCGATCAATTGCTTTGTACCAAAGTTCATGGTATTTCAAAGTCTAAACTTTTTAAATAAACATCCAGCACTAGAACATTCTCACCAGCCCTACACTCGGTAAACCCATCGAGCAAAGCGGTGTAGGCGTATTCAAGTACTGTATCAAAATAAAGCATGTCCGTAACACGCGCGTCTAATATAGGTTTCAGCTTGCGGAATCCGACGATTTCAAACATTCTGTCGAAGATGAAACGGTTTCGCGTAGGAACAAGAGCGTTATTATCAGAAGCATTCTTCCACATCAGCAGTATATCAATGCACGGCCGATCGTTATTTATGCACAACGTACATACAACGGCGTATGAGGGTGCGTCACTAATCTTCTCTCTTCTTGTACCTACGTTAGCAGGTATTTTATAACGATCTTCACTCCACTTCTCAACTATCACGAAGATTCTGTTCATCTCCTCGACACTTAAATAAACCCGTTTGTTTGTTTGTCTACATTCCGTTTCCAGTACATAGCTAATGGTACCGGAATTACGCCTGAACACGCGCAACGATTTCGTCACGGACACATCGTACGAGGCGTTGAGAATGCTGCTCAAAGGAAGTTCCATCGTATTCGAGGAGCGCACGTCCACTCGGTTCAAGCTCTGAGATAACTATGAGCCGTGTGAGGCACGCAGGAAGGCAGGAACGGTTCGACGGGCGGCTGACTCGATGATACGTGAATGGGCTTGTTCGTATGATCCGCGAGTTGTACCGAATTGTTGTACATATTTGTTTTTCCGGTACAAGAATTAATTTCATCACTACCAGCCTACGCACCAGACATTTTACCTCAGGATAAGAACTAGGAACATTTTATGTCTTACTAAACATCTTCACACTCCGGCGCACTATTTGAGAGGAACATATGCTCATATTTTTCCTTTCTGCCCATCAAACGATACTCGTCTCTAAAGTCTGTTAAAAACTCACGCAGGGCACTAGCCACAACTTCACTACGAACCTCATCATGATATACGTTAATATAGTGATAAAAATACTTAAGATTGTCCATGATCACGAGATTCACATTTTCAGTCGTAGGGTATGAGTAATCGACATGGTGTAGCATGACGTAATACCGCTTGTCACACCACCCATACCTGCTGCTTCTCTTCTGCACGCGTTGTTTCTTTTACTTCACGGTGTATGTGAGACTTTATAAAGTTTAGCTCTGCAGTATACTTCAACACATCGTCTGTGCAACGAAAGCCTTCAACGATCTCACCAGAACATCCGTAGAGTATTTGTACATCTTGGAACTTCGCACAATCCAATGTGTTTTTAAAAGAGGTATAGGAGGGAGGAATAGGAAGTTTTTCGGTATCCACCACATCCTGACACTTTGCTGAATACCATTTCATAAACGTTGTACAAGCAATATTAAAGGTAGCCATTTGAATACACGTCTGATCTGAATACACGTCTGATCTCTCGGGCTTACTGCAGTCGACTGACCACGCAGGGACTCCCAGATAGTAGCATGACTCACGGTCTTACAGTGGGCGGAGCTTAGCACTTTCACCTGCGCGCACACACACACACACACAAAGGAAGGAGAAAGTGAAACGCTAATTGAAACATGATTTATTTAATAAACGAGATATTCAAGTTATATATATTTACAAATACGATTTAATAAACGAGATATTCAAGTTATATATATATTTACAAATACGTGTAATAAATCAATAGATACTTTACAAATACGATTTAATAAACGAGATATTCAAGTTATATATATATTACAAATACGTGTAATAAATCAATAGATACGATTATATACAAGACAAATACGTGTGAGTTAACAATAGAAGCATCATACGTTATGGTATCCAAAGGGCACGGTATCATAGGTACCAGGTAACTGGTAACGTTTCCTATAGGTGTTACGGCACACCTTCGTACCCCTAAGTTCTTCACGCCCCCCAGCTTCTGCGCCCGAAAATTGTGGGTGCCTACAATTAGTTGGGGAGGTTGTTCGCCCTCATCATCGTCCAAACATACTAGATCCTTCAACGATTCAAAGTTAACAACCCGCCGATTCGCATGGTTGAGCGTAATACCCTTTGCCTTCACGATATATTTCATTTCCTCCCCACCCTGACCCGTACCCCATAAGTCTTAGGTCCTGTTGAGACAAAAGAGTCGGCGTAAGCGTTGTCCCCATACTCGTCCTTGATCTCATCAGTGAGCTCGCCGAGGAACTCCCCAATAGCGGGCATGTATTCACCCTCCCTCTCTGTGAATATCACGCTATCTGTATCGGCATACAATACTCTCCGCCCAAGAGAATACAATAGACCCCAAAGTTTTATACGGGCCTAGGCTGTTGTGAAGCTGGCCACAGGTATGTTTATAACCCTTGAGGTATCTGTGGCAAATTCAGTGTTGTTGTACTTTATTATGTAAGTATTACCTACATTCACGATCTCCCTGACCTCTTTATCGGGAGCATTGGCATAATCCCAGACATCGCTATAACTTTGTGCCAAATGAATGCTCCCTCTGCCGGTATTCTGCGCAAATTTTCCCCATAGACTGTTTAGACACAACTTTGCACTAAAGCGCTTGCCAGGATTCTTTACAATTTGGACACGATCAAGTTGTATACCTTCACGGTCGCGGTAACGTTGAATATAGGCAGACTTTTCCAAAGCTGGGCACTTGCGGTTTTTTTTGCGGTACTGCGGTACTGCGGTACTACCGCACTACCAAACCGGTACCGCATAACGCAGTACCGCAAAAAATGCGGCAGCGGTACTGCTGTACTTTCAGCGATCCTTTGCGGTACTGCGTTATGCGGTACCGGTTTGGTAGTGCGGTAGTACCGCAGTACCGCAAAAAAAAACGCAAGTGCCCAGCTTTGGACTTTTCATCTTCGGTATCAACTCCTCGCGGATACCCTGATGCCTCAACCTTATCCTTCAAAAAGGCGTTTATATATGGTGTGAAAAGGTTGCGTAGCTTCTGAAACCTCCACACCTCATGTATCTTCAGTATTCTATAACCATGGCGTACGGCTAGGGCCAGCTCAGGACTTGTATATACGCCTCTGATCTTACGCTGGTGGGTATATGGTTACAATCGCCGTTATCCTCTTCCGCGCACTTCACGCACAGGGGAAACATGAGCTTGTCGTCGATAACGACAGGTAAGATCGGCATCCATAAATTGCGTGGGGGGAGTACGTCTACGAAAGAGAGCCCAAAGTAACGATCATTCAAATTTTTTGAAAATTCATTGATGGAGGGTAGGCTAGGTCCCACCAGTTTCTCAGGAGCGCCCACGGGGTTCGGATTGCTCTTCATCACGTATGGGTATAAAGAACAGAAATCGTCGTAGTAATGGAGCT
The DNA here is from genome assembly GCA_023014485.1 of Bathynomus jamesi. Taxonomy (NCBI): domain Eukaryota; kingdom Metazoa; phylum Arthropoda; class Malacostraca; order Isopoda; family Cirolanidae; genus Bathynomus; species Bathynomus jamesi. The sequence continues at coordinate 171,362 of JAJOZX010001461.1, forward strand.
TCACGCCCTCCGTAGGTGGAAAGTATAGTCTGAAAGGATTTGTACGTCCTCCAAACAAGCTATCACCACATTTGAGAGGATCCAGCACCATTGAACGCTTGATCGTGTTTATTTCCTCACGGTACACCTCGTCTGTCTCCATCCGTGCATCATATTCATGCTCCCACAAGACTTTGTGAGTGAACTGTGATCCTATAAGTTGATCGCGGGTGCGGGTCGATGCAAGACAGTCGGCAGGAGACCTACCGTGGATATATCCGGTGATTCCGCACTCAGGACGGGGGCATCCATGCCACCAGCAACCGTTAAAGGAGTACACAGTATTCACACCAGTGACACGGTTTTCACTTAACCCATCAACCCAAAAAACACGTCCATTAATCTTAATGGGTACTTCACCCGTGTTGCGGGCGTGCTTTATGTATACACCTGTCTGTTGCTGTAGGTGTATGAGCCAGTAAATAGCCTTGTGCCCGTAAGTGCGGGGGTTGTTTCGGTGAATAATGGCTAAGGTGTCTTTAGGCATGAAGTTATTCTTGAACACCGTAAAACATAATGATGCGATGGTGGTTGCGACTTGCAGTGGATCGCATTTGAAACGGGCTATGTACATCCTTCTAAAGGCCTGGAAACATACTCTAAGCACGCGCACATCATTCACGCAATAACGCTCACATTCATCAGCTATATTATAAGGGTTACTTTCATTAAAACTGTCGTAGTATCGATCAAAGTCTTCACGTTCATCCATACAGTCAAAATAATGTTTGGGGGGTGGTGGGCCTACGTAGTTTAAAGTCTCGCTGGTGAGGAAAGTGTAAGGGAAGTATCCTTTGGAAACTTCAGCTGCTACTCCCATCACCTTGGGTAGCTTTGCTAATTTACAAGGTGAATAATAAAGTATCTTTAAATTGTACATTGCCTCTTATCTGCATCTGTATTAATTTGTTGCCTCTTTTCAATGGATCACCTGTAAATATCTCAGAGGACTCGTGTTCAAGCAACTCCTTATAAAGGAACTGCGTGTCAAACTTTGCCCCGTTATGGGCGAGAATATACACAGTCATTTTTTGAACTTGTCGGCTAACTTGACAATATAGGACACAAATAGTTTCACAGGACTATCGCGGACATTCGTTTTAAAAACGTTTGTCCGTTTACCACATTTGGGGCACTCGTCACATTCGATACCCATACACTCATCACAGATGGTCTGGCTCACAAGTAAATGTGGAATTACCTCTTTGGTTTCAGCGTTCGTATATGTTTCTATATCGTAGTATACAGTTATACAAGGGTTATTTTTAGGCTTAGCATCTTTCATATAACATACATGCTTTACTCCATCCGCCTTATATTCCTCCTGGCATGTAGGACAGTGAATTACGTCACACTTGTGCTTAAATTTTCCCCAATTATCCATTGTGTGAAACACACCACATTCACAGATTCTCATTTTCCTGCACGTGCCAATTGATTTATGGAAATCAAAACAGCTATTATTGAAAAATGTGCGTCTACACACATCACAGTCTCTCTTCTCAGCTTCAACTACACGGCTTTCACATTTGGTGCTTTTACACTGCTCACATACCACATTCACAGATTCTCATTTTCCTGCACGTGCCAATTGATTTATGGAAATCAAAACAGCTATTATTGAAAAATGTGCGTCTACACACATCACAGTCTCTCTTCTCAGCTTCAATTACACGGCTTTCACATTTGGTGCTTTTACACTGCTCACATACCATGTGACATTCTTTACAATGTCTCACTATATCATCCGCAAACTCGAGGCACCCCTTACACAAATCATGATGTCTCCATATTTTCGACTTTTGTCATAACTCGCGTAAAGCCACCTTATATTACGGATGGGGAGATACGTTGTCCCTGACAATCCTAAAATAAGTAGGGGTCTTGTACGATCTCTCACACAGCTTTTAAAAACATACACAGTCCCACGACGATCATCCAACCCAAACACAACTATGCGGACATTCATTTCCTGTTCTACCCTTCTCAGCTCTTCAGGACCCATATTACAGTCAAATTCAAGTTCACAGTCTACAGCTAGTTTACGGGCACGCTCCACGACTGTAGGCAACCAAATTTTTTGAGTTCGTGTATTTTGTACAGTAAACATACGTGCTAAGAGTACTGCTATAAAGCCGCAACCACGATCGACGTTTATATGCTTTCGGTAAATAGTCGGAGAATTGAAGTTAAGAGTATACGGTATGGCACTATGACCCGCAACACGGAATACATGGTTAATATTTACCGTGAAGTTGTCCATATTGAAGGCTATACTACTTTGGGCGGCTTGCATTATACGTCCTAATATATATTCTACATCTTCAGCCGCCAAACGTCTAATTGGCACTATCACCCAATAATCGTCTACATCACCGTCATCTGACCCGAATCCAAAGGACAGACTCGTCCTGACTTCACGCTCGTCACGATTCTGAAGAGCAAACTCTATAATATGCTGTACAACCCGGCGTAACCCGCGCTCAATTCCATTGCTATACATGACTCTAGGGTCGACCCTGACTCTATACCGATTTCTAGTCAAGGCTGGGGTGGGGGCTGCGGATCGCACCAATTCGAGCGTTATTTCATCCTCAATAGAACGGGGGGCGGCGGATGAATTAGGGGATATATTAGCGGAAGGTGCTGATGGGGGGTCTGTTGCGTAGGAGGTTGAGGGTTGGGGATCTATTATTGTAGACTTAACAGAACGGGGGGCGGCGGATGAATAAGGGGATATATTAGCGGGAGGTGCTGCTGGGGGGCTTGTTGCGTAAGAGGTTGAGGGTTGGGGATCTATTACCGCTGCAACAGGCGCGTATTTCGTGCGCTTTATACCTGACGTGGGGTTCTCACACCTCCGCTTTGGACGTGCTACCGGTATCGCTGGTGAGGGTTCGTTGGCAGGGGAGGAGATCACAACTACACTGTCGTCGAGGTCATCCGTAATGTCAATGATGGGATGCTCTACCTCATCGTCATTCACGGTTCTGTGGGAGAAGAAAGCAAAATAAGGAACAGCACTCAAAATTTGTAATATTTTGTAAATGACCCACTTAGGAGTGTGACGTGTTAGAAATGGACTCTGTAGAAAAATTCAGATTCACGAGCCCATCCACATGTATTATATCTGGACCTACAGGATGTGGTAAAACTGTGTTTATGCTTAAAATCATTAAAGAAAAGGGAGAGATGTTCTCGAAATTTGTGCGTAAAGTTATATGGTGCTATTCGACGTATCAATCAGTGTTCAACGAGTACCAAGATGATATTTTGTTCCACAAAGGCGTATATGACGTTAATTCGTTAAAGGGAAATGAACATACAATCATTGTAATTGACGATCTCATGTTGGAGATGGATAAAACGTTTGCCGAGACATTTACAGTATTCTCCCACCATCTTAACATAAGCGTGTTCTTCATCAATCAGAATCTATTTTTCAAAAATAGATACATGCGCGATGTGTCGTTAAATACGCAATATCTAGTCTTATTCGCGCAACGTAGAGATGTATCACAAATTGGGGTATTAGCCAATCAAATGTTCCCGAATCAGCGTAAGGAGTTTTTGGAAGTTTATAAAGAAGCTACAAGCACGCGTTACGGATATTTGCTTTGCGACCTTCATCCGCGAAACACGTTTAGAGTGCTTCTGCGAACGAATATATTTCCAAACGAGCCTGAAACGGTGTATATTCCAGAATGACAAAGAGACTAAAGAAATACCGTGAATTAATAAAAATCTATCATCGACTGCTCGGGCATTGCAGCAGATGTTTATTAAAAATATCGACGCCGACTTTTTAAAATGCATCTGTGAAATCTGTCTTAACGTTATAAATTGCAATGTATCAATGAAAACCCATCAGAAGGCTCGCCTACGCCGCTACAAGAACATAATACGTGCACTCGCTCGTAAAAGTCAAACTGTAGCGAAGAAAAAACGAATTATTGTACAAACAGGAGGGTAATTTCTCCCCATCTTATTTTCAGTTTTGGGTCCTTTACTGACTAGATTAATATAATGAAGAAAGTGGTAGTGATTCCCCACGAGGTGTACGCTTCACTGCAAAGGAATCCAGACACGGATCTAGATCCCCGTAAAAGCAGACTTAAAAGAATGGAAAGCGAATTGCTAGCCCTATTAAACAGTGAAAAAATACCTGATGAGAAAAGAATCTTATACAAAGAAGCTCTGCAGAAATTTCTTCACGAGTACGAAAATTATAAGAGCCCTACAGAGATTCCTGTGGTTATTAGGCACAGCACGGGGGACGATGGACATGGCGACATAGGATCTGTGCCGACGATACAGCTGACCAACCAAAAAGATTAGCCACACAACATATCGAACATGTATTAAAAAGCACCCTCCCACATACATTGATGAGTAAAGGCTTAAGTCTTTATAATCTATTGAATGAGGATCCAGCCATACAATGGACCGATACAGGCGAGCTCATTGTGGAAGGATCAAAGGTACATGCAACGCATGTGACACAATTGAAGGCACCGTCACCCCCGGCGGTAACACCTTTGAAGAGGAGCAAGAAGAGGTTAAACCAACCCTACCCACGTGCCTCTAAAATACGCAAATGGCTAACGTATTAACTAAACGCTATTATGACATTTCTAACCCATCCTCTTACGGCGGCGTAGATAGACTGTACAGAAGTGTTTACGGAGTAGGAAAAAAAGATGTTGAAAGATTTTTGAGGGAGCAGGACGCTTATACGCTTCATAAGCCTGTGAGAAAAATTTAAAACAGCCAAGACAACGGCTTCCTCGATTGATTCTATTTGGCAAGCAGATTTAACAGACATGCAAAGATATTCTGTGTATAACGATGGTTACCGCTACATTCTATTCATAATAGACGTATTCTCTAGATATCTGTGGCTAGTTCCTCTGAAAAATAAATCACCTGAAACAGTTGCTAAAGCCACCAAAACGCTAATGTTAAAAGAAAACAGGGTTCCTGGCTATTTTTGTACGGATATGGGGAAGGAATTTATAGGCCGTGCTTTTCAGAACATGTTGACAGAGTTTAATATCAGCTATTACACAACCAATTCTATACATAAGGCTTCTTTAGCTGAAAGAGTTCAGCGCACCATAAAGGAACGCATGCACCGTTATTTTACACATAAAAACACATACAGATTTCTAGACATTCTGGAATCATTGGCATCATCCTACAACCGCTCACACCATCGCACGATTGGGACAACACCTAACGAAGTTTTAGAAAGAGGTACGCTCCCGAGAAGAGATGGATCACCACCACCACCACCACACACTCTGCGCGCTTCAAAATCAATGATTATGTAAGGCTGTCGCGTTCGGGGAATAAATTCGCAAAGGGTTTTGAGCAAGGATGGACACGCGAGATTTTTAAAGTTAGGGCTATGAGACCTAAAGGTGAGATAATGATGTATTACATTGAAGATTTGAATGGGGAAGAAATCTCAGGAGGTTTTTACCGCGAGGAATTGCAGAAAGTTGCGTTTAATTTAGAAAAAAATGTGTTTAAAATTGAGAAAATTTTAGGAAGCAAAGGTTCAGGAAAGAGAAAAATGTACCTGGTGAAATGGCTAGGGTACCCAGAAAGCTTCAACACCTATATAAAAGCTGATGCAATAATGAAGCTTAAATAGTATGCAACATGGCTCCTAACCATTTCTACGTCACACTCCCGTCCTCCTCGTCCCTGTCTGTACACCCTAACAACACACTAGCCAACTTTGTAACAGAGCTCCACAAGCACATTGAATTGGGTCGTGATTCGTATGAGGTGGGGATATGCGAAATTCAGCTGGACACCATCTTTTTAAATATTGAACATAAAGAAACCGTTTTTACGATTCTTAGAGACATTGACGAGTGTGAAAAAGCTGGGGTAGCTATGGATGAAACTATGCGTATCGCTCGGACTAAGGTTGCACGGTATTACAGTACAGAAGTAAGACTAGGACCGGGTCAATATGGTTCGGCCGAGGATGTTGTGAGAGGCTTAAACGTAAGTTTAAGAAACTCAAACCTTACGAATGATTTAGTATACGAAATCGTAAACAACCCTGCACATACACTAATCCTAAAATCAAAGACTAACAGACGTATTAAAGACCATAGAAAGTTCCAAATTCTAGCCAATGGCCGATATAGCGCAGCCTTCCAAAGAGACACATTTCACGAGACACAGCATGACTTGTCCAGATTAATGTATCAATTGAAGATGGAGAAATTGGCTGAAAGGTCCCCAGACATGTGCTATATTTACAGTAATATAGTGGAGCACCAGTTTGTTGGGGATACCCAGGCACGCCTGCTGCGCATTGCTCACATCCCCAACCATAGAGGAAGGAGTTTGAGTATTACATATGACAGACCCCATTATGTGAATGTCGCAACTAATTTAATAACCAATATCTCAATATATATAAGAACGATTGAGGGTGAAAACTTCCCATTCGGTAACGGGAGCTTAACAGTGAAGCTACACTTTCGACGCACTGAGTTATAATGGATAGAAAGCCTTTCACCGTCTATCGAGGGGTGAGATACCAGCGCGGTAGTGGACTTGGTCCATTTTTTCATCCATACTACGTACGGCTGTTCCTTTGCTGAAGAGGGTGCCAGATACCTTGGAAGGAAAGCGCTACAATCAGGTATTAACACTGCAGAAGACATATTGGCCGGGGCTAAACCTAAAGAAGCTCTAAAAAAACATTTAAAGCGTACACGGGACGAAATCATCAAAGATGCAAAGAAAAATGCGTGGTGGCGGGAAGAAGCGGGCTGCCCGGAAGAAGAAGGGGTCACGTGGTATTAAACGTAAAAGGCTATCAAAAAAGAAGTGCTGTAAGCGAATGAAACCTATGGTTGACCACTTTTTTGACTGATATAAGCTAAGGACATTGATCTCATGAATCATAGTTTGTTTACCACTTGTCGAGAGAGGAGTCACTATTTCGCCATGGCACGCTTCATCCACCCATGTAGTTCACAATGCTGTAAATCGGAGCTGTCCCTTTTTGAGCTACCTCCAACCCAAGTTTCTATTGAGCACAGTGACTTTATTACAATTAACCCTTTAAACACAATTAGTTCCCCGAGTGCACCTATAGAATTCGTGATACCCAGCTCAGGCCCTTACTTTTTTGATCCAAGCTGTGTGCACATGTACGCTAAGCTACGTATAGCCCATTCTGATGGAACGGTCTGCGATGACAAATATGCTGTATACCCTGAAACAAACTTTCTGCACTCCATATTCAACCAGTGTGACGTATATTTAAATCAGACCAACATATCGGCAGGCACGGGGTACTATCATCTACGAGCCTATCTGGAAAATGTCCTCAACTTTTCCAAAGAAGCGAAGGCTACCTTTTTAAGTGCCGAGGGATATTATCAAACTAAAGATGAAAAGTATAAAGGACAAATTTAAAAATTCTAAAAAGAAAATATACGAGTGTTTTGGACGGTTGCACACAGATTTCACTTTCCAGGAGAAGTTGCTTGTCAACGGGGTGGATATGAAAATAAAGCTCACCCGCACGAGTCCTGAGATCTGCTTAAATCTGGCTGCTGATCAAGAGGAGGGTGCAAAGCCCGTTGTGGTTCACATTATGGACACATACCTCCGCGTACGGCGAGTGAAATTAAGTTCACCAAAACAACTAGAAATTGAGAAAAATTTACTAAACGCTACAGTGAAATATCCTATTAACAGAGTGCAAATCAAACTATATACGGTTCCTGCAGGGTTGGCATCGAAGCAGATAGAAAACATTGCCCTGGGAAATCTTCCTAAAAGGATATTAATCGGCATGCAGGACCATGCTTCGGTGAATGGAAAATATAAAAAGAGTGCCTTTAAATTCGAGAATTTCGGACTTAAAAAATAACTCTATACGTTAATGGCACTGCTTTGGTGGAACAATGGGTACGGACTATTCATCAGACGCTGTGTTACCTCTTTGTGCCAGAGCCTATAGTAATCTGACCCATATTGCAGGTGATTGTGATGAGCTTGGTAATGGGGTAACGCAGGAAGAATTCATTGATCAATTTAACCTTTACCGTTTGACATTACACCTGACTTATCTGCTAGCGTAAATACCCATTTAACCCCACAGCAGAGCGGAAACATCTCAGTGCGGCTGGAATTCGCCAAGCCTATAGACGCTCCTATTAGTGTACTAGTATATCTCGAATCGCAAGCCCTAATAGAAGTAGATAGATTTAGGAGCGTTATCACTGACTTTTAAAATGGATGCTAATACACTTCAGAAAGTAATGGAACGAGTCACACGTTCCAAATTTATCGGAGTGTTTGCGAAGAATGAAACATTGAGTTTGCCAAGTACGCGAGAATGCGGTAGTCTTATTGTGAACACAGATGTCATCGGTAATGAAGGGATTCACTGGATCGCTGTCTATTTTAAAAATAGACAGCGCCTGTACTATTTTGATTCACTCGGTACTCAACCCTGGAGTGACCCTATTATTGTAAAATTTCTCGCTCAGTTACATATTCCCGAAGTTGTATGGAACCCATTTCGTATACAAGGATATTTTAGTAATGTTTGCGGAATGTACTGCGTCTCATTTCTCACGCATATGTCATGTGATAAAGAATTTATAAATTTTTTAAATTTATTTGACCCGTGTCACACTCGCCGAAACGATGAAATGGTATGCAGACAGATAAAAATCCGTTTTCCAATTGTACGTACTCGTTGTATAGTATAATGTTTTTGTTCGTATATTTGTAACGATATATTCTGTAGTTGGTTATTGTACTGATTTCTTTCATTTAATAAATTTATGAAAATATATTGTGTCTTCTTACCCAAAAAGATCGAAAAACACTTACATTATTTCGGTGTGACATTGCTGACTGATCAGTATATCCTCCGTATTCATGACACGAGATTCTTCAAAAGATTGTATAACACGTGTCAAATCCTCATCGGACCTTAAAGGAATAATGTTCATTCTTTTAAAACATATACAGAGTATACAGACAGATCCCCATTATGTGAAGATATCTTTGGTTCATTTAAGAGGAATAACATTGATTACCATAAAAATTTCGATTTTAGCATAATGGGGATAAGAAGTAAAACCAAATAACATTGATTGCCATAAAAAATTTTGGCGAGTATCTATTTGACGAGATACTACAGCCCATCCATATATATATATATATATATATATATATATATATATATATATATATATATATATATATATAAATCGAATTATAGACACTTACATTTCTATGGTAGTCCCTTGCGTCGGATTGTAAGGAGCGTCACTGCAAATATCTTCAACGGTTTGCGTTGGAAATAATTCATCACGGTCAATCGCGTTAAAAAGACTAATTGCGGTTAATGCTGCAGTGTCACTTTCTTCATACAATTCCGGGGAGACGTACAGGTCCATGGTGGAGGATGTGTGACATTGCTGACTGATCAGTATATCCTCCGTGTTCATGACACGAGATTCTTCAAAAGATTGTATAACACGTGTCAAATCCTCATCGGACCTTAAAGGAATAATGTTCATTCTTTTAAAACATATACAGAGTATACAGACAGATCCCCATTATGTGAAGATATCTTTGGTTCATTTAAGAGGAATAACATTGATTGCCATAAAAAATTTCGATTTTAGCATAATGGGATAAGAGGTAAAACCAAATAACATTGATTGCATAAAAAATTTTTGGCGAGTATCTATTTGACGAGATACTACAGCCCATCCATATATATAAAATCGAATTATAGACACTTACATTTCTATGGTAGTCCCTTGCGTCGGATTGTAAGGAGCGTCACTGCAAATATCTTCTACGGTTTGCGTTGGAATAATTCATCACGGTCAATGCGTTAAAAAGACTAATTGCGTTAATGCTGCAGTGTCACTTTCTTCGTACAAATCTGGGAGACGTACAGGTCCATGGTGGAGGGAATGATTATTCACTGACGCGAAAATAGCTACTGTTACTCCAACTGAAAAATATCTCCTTTTATATGCACAATCGCCAAGCTCCGCCCCAAAAGACCAGATGTTTCATCGTGATTGGCTGCCGATGTAGCTGGGTGGAGCTATGACGTGTACCAGTCCGCTATAACGGGTCCGGACGAGTAACATATATATAAAATCGTGTTTCTTGTGAATAAATTATAGACACTTACATTTCTATGGTAGTCCCTTATATTATATTTTTATTTTTACTTACAAGTAATGTTTTCACAAATTCTTGTGTTAACATAATTTCAATTGTTAACTTATTTTATAATAAAGAAATATAGCCTAATTATATTCTTAAAAAAGCATTCAGTTTCCACGTTAATGTGGGTCTAAGGCGGAGTGAAAACCTTTCCAAACACTAAATAAAATTAAATGTTATAATATGAAAAATATAATATATATATATATAATATATTTACATATACATATCATAAGATTTTAAAAGAATGTTATATATAATTATAGTAAACTTACGTCAAGATAAACTAGTTATCCATAAAAACCTAATTGTTTTTCTATAATTCTGTTTTCTATGGTTGGTTGAATTATGTGTAGACTAACTACGTTATTTGTTTCGTCGCCGAAAAGTTTAACTTAAGTTTAATGAAGTTGAAGTTAATGTTATATTTGTTTCTAATTCGTTAAACACTATATACATCTATTGTAAAACACTATATACATCTATACTCTATAAAAATTAAGTGTGTAAAAATTATTTTTTAATAAACAGAATTTAATTGGATTCAATTGTGGTACACTATTTAAATGGATGAATTAATATATGGTTTTGAATCATTAAAGAAAACGCTGATTTATGTGTAGGCATATATATACATATACATATCACAAGATGTTTTAAAAAGACTGTATATATATAATTATAGTAAACTTATGTCAAGATAAACTAGTTATTCCATAAAAACCTAATTGTTTTTCTATAATTCTGTTTTCTATGGTTGGTTGAATTATGTGTAGACTAACTACGTTATTTGTTTCGTCGCCGAAAAGTTTAACTTCAAGTTTAATGAAGTTGAAGTTAATGTTATATTTGTTTCTAATCGTTAAACACTATATACATCTATTGTAGAACACTATATACATCTATAAAAATTAAGTGTAAAAATTATTTATTTAATAAACAGAATTTAATTGGATTCAATTTTGGTACACTATTTAAATGGATGATTAATATATGTTTTTTTGCTATCTGGGACACATGGCGCTATCTGGAATACATGGTGCGATCTGGCAACTCAGCACCCGAATACATGGCGTGATCTGGCAACTCAGCAACTGCATACATAGTGCGATCTGACAACACAGCACCTGAATACATGGAGTGATCTGGCAACTCAGCAACTGCATACATAGTGCGATCTGACAACACAGCACCTGAATACATGGAGTGATCTGGCAACTCAGCAACTGAATACATGGCGCTATCTGGCAACTCAGCAACTGAATACATGGCGCTATCTGGCAACTCAACCAGAATAGAGGTTTATAAAAGGCCGAGAGACGACTGACGGAGTCATTCAAGCTCGGCTCCCAGCCGAGCAAGGACCTCTGGTCCTTCTCTTTCTGGCCCTTTGGGAAAACCCCTTAGAGGCCTCTTAGGTTAGGTAAACGAAAATAACTTGGGGGAGAACTCCGCCTCCAAGTTGCATGCCTTGCAATCAAAGGCCACTACTCTCTCTCTCTCTCTCTCCCTCCTTCAGGTCTCTCTCTCTCTCTCTCTCTCTCTCCTTCAGGCAGTGTTGCCAGATCTACAGATATATCTGAAGATCTACAGATTTTATGAAGCAATTCAGGTTTTCAGATTTTTTCAATAATTTATGCATAATCTACAGATTTTTAATCCAGCAAGCAATCATTATTATTTACTTCCAAAATTTACAACAAGGAAATATTAGGCCTACAGTCTCAATCAATAGGACACAAATGTTCTCGGTATTCAGTTTCAGAAGTCGAGTCGACTCGCTTCTGACTACGATATACATGCCGATTAAATCATTTAATCGGCGCTGATTGGTTGATATTCCCTCTACGTCATCTGGTAGCATGGAATGTTTTTGTTTTTGTTGAAAAAAATGATATTTATCTGTTTAAATCTAAAAAGGATTTTTTTTGGTTTCATTTATGTGTATGAATTAAAGAAATATTCCGGTGTTCTTATAGTTATTACAGCAATAACCAAAAGGTATTTCCTTTGTCACAAAGTAACGGAATTCAATTTGTTTACTTTCATTTACTTTACTTTTTTTTATGTTAAAGTGCCATATTTATATAAGTTTATAAAAATAAAGAGAAAATATTATACAAGATTTTATCATTGATAATACCTTAAGACAGTAAATTAAAAAAAATATGTCAAAATTATTATTTAGATAAATATTATAAATCTACAGATTTCTACAGATTTTTTAATCAGATTTATCAGATTTTTTAAAATTCCATCTGGCAACACTGCCTTCAGGTGTCTCTCTCTCTCTCTCTCTCTCTCTCTCTCTCTCCTTCAGGTGTACCCCTCCCCCCTTGGCTCAGCCAACTGGCTGATTAGGAGCCTATAAAACAACGCCTACTCGGCTGAAGTCTTAATATGCACTTGGCTCCTGCCAGGTGAACACCTCTCCTCCTTTCTCTCATTTCTGGCCCTTTGGGGGGAATAGCTTGGGGGAGAACTCCACCTCCAAGTTGCATGCCCCTTGCGACCCCGGTTGGCAACAAAGGGCCCTTTGGGTATTTGTTTCTTTTTTTTTGCAACACCCCCACCCCTTTGCAACAAACCCTACCCCCTTTGCAACAACCCAACCCCCCTCTTTGCAACATTGCAACATTACATAATAACTTGCAGCATTCTTGCACTCTCCCCTTTTTCGGCTATACTACTCACCCTTTAGGGTAGCCTATAAAGGAAAAACATCGTGCTGTTAATCAGACGACCCTGGTTCGAGTTTCGGCTAGAAATTCAAATTTCAGCGCTTAAGATGCTTCTCTGATGGAGAGTGGTTCGGATTCAACATAAATCTGTAGGTCCCCTTCCGTCATATGACCCGTGATGTTACGAAGGAGGTTGAACGACCGAAACATCTTTTTCTTATACGCAAAGACACTGAGGTGGGGGTTCGACTCCTGATGGTGCTGGTAATAATAATAATATAATAATAATAATAATAATAATAATAATACAGGAGTTATCGCAATGAGCCGCATTAATTAGCCTGAGCGCTGTGCCAGTTTCTGGCACTCCTTGCTTATTATTTATTAAACGACCTAATTATTGTGGAAAGCAAAAAGGCAAAAAATGTGGAAAATTAGGACTTAGTGGGACTCGAAGTTTCGAACCCTAGTCGCGTGATTTCAGAGTCAGCGGTTCTGCCAATCACGCCATACAAAACCCCCCAGAAAAAAGATTGGTTCAAGCGAGATCAATATTTACATAGTTTTACCATGCTCCATTCCCGACAGTTACATCCTTTATAAAAGGCGAGGGAATTGAATGGATCATCATCATCATCATCATCCCACTTGGCTACAACAATGTCTTCCATCTTCTAGGTTTCCTAACATTTTTATTTTAAACATGTATTTGTGTCATTGGAAACTAGGCGAGCTGAAACCTTATTCCACTCTTCGACCACTCTATTGACAAATATTTCTCAAACTGTGTTAAGATCTCATTTCATTTGACCATTTTTAACGAGTAAATACATTTCTTTGTCGTCCTTTGTTTTTCGATTCTAGAAATTTGTTATTCGTCTTTGAAGGCCGACGATCCTTTCTACATATTTAATCAGGTTAGGTTGGAGACCATAAAATCGTGCACCGTACCGCGTAATATAAATGGGGTTTAATCAATAAGTCAACTGTAGTGATTTAGTGTATTGATTTAGCTTCCCGAAGGGACCCAAACACTTTCTTCGTCAGCTTCAGCCACAGCCTGTTATTCACATTATATATTCCCTGTTACTTGTTACTATGTGCATGGTGGTGTAGTGCAGTTTCCCAAACTATGGATAAATTACCCCATTGAGTAATTTGGCTTTTCCAGTGGGGGTAATTTGGTACTCAGCATGTACTTCTAAAGTTCAGAAAGTGCACAAATAAACGATATGGCAACACTGGTATTGGCTTTACGTGGGGTACAGGTAGGGTGGGGTCATTATAAAAGTACCCATGTGAAAATGACTTGAAAAGTTTGAAAACCACTGGTGTAGTGTTTAGCATCGCTTACTACGAATCCATAGGCCTCGGGTTGGACTCCCGGCGAAAGCAGACGGCGCGCAGCTTACCCAGCTGTTCATCCTTCCAGAATAAATAGGTTGGTAGATAAATGGGTACCCTGGGTGGCCTAGTGGTTAAGACGCTGGGCTGCTGATCAGGAGGTCGTGAGATCGAGTCCCGGCCAGGAGTTTGTAATTTCTGACCACCCGTGATGAGTCGCGGTTCGGATTCCACGTTAAGTTGTAGGTTCAAGGTGAAGCAACAAGCTTGTCCTTCGTCAGAATGAACAATTCGGGCGGAAGCAAAACCAATGATATATACACACACACACACACATATATATATATATATATATAATATAATCAGAGCTGGGCAGTATTTAAATACATTTGTATTTAAATACGTATTTAAATACATTTGTGTATTTAGAACTGTATTTATAAATACATTGTTTTTCATGTATTTAAATACAGTATTTAAATACTTTAATGAGTATTTAAATACAATGTATTTAAATACTCAAAATATAAAAATGTAAATACTTTTACTGGTTTAATACAAGTTCTGTACTAGCACAGTACGACGCGTCGACAGTGTAGTACAGCATGGTTCATGTTTCAACGTGTCAGTTCAATCAGTTGTGTGCCACTCTTAGTCGAAAGCGGTTGATTTCTTTATCGTGTGCGTGTCATGGCTTAGTGAATTAGTGAATGCATATGTTAAAATTTGTATGTATTTAAAATGTATTTACAAATGTATTTAAATACAATTGATGTATTTTGTATTTAGTATCTAAATACATTCGTAAAATGTATTTAGTATTTAGTATTTAAATACATTTCTCCCATGTATTTAGTATTTAGTATTTAAATACATTCAATGTATTTATTGCCCAGCTCTGTATATAATAATAATTACTAAGAATTATTTTGGGTTAATATTCCGCAGAACATCACCACCTAAACCTTAGAAAAACAATAATATATTCAGACCCCTTGTAAAAAGTAATGAAAGAAAATATGTTTCATATGCTGTGCAAATGAATATTAATAAGATCAAAAATTAATATTTAACAACCAGAGCCTTCGGCTCCCTGCCCTACGAGCGGAGCTTGTGCCTAAGAAACATAGTGGGGGAGATGGGAGTAGAGAATATAAAAAAACCAGAAAGTATCAAAAATTATATTGTAAAAATAATGGAAATGAGAAGAAGACTGTTGACAGTAAAGGTTTAAGTACATAATAGGAGATACAGTGTAGAGGCTCTGCACCCGAAACGTGTGCAGATCCGCAGGATCAAGTGAGCAATTTCTGGAACCTGGAACCTTCGCAAACTCGCCTACGGCGAGGGCACGTTAAGTTTACCCCTTTGGGAGAGGTCATTCTCCCTCTCCCCCAAAGCCCCTCACCCCCTTCATGCAACTTGGGGGGCTAACCCCCTCCCCCATTACCCCCACCCCTCCCGCATTTTTAGGAAAAATTCCTAAACAAAAAAAAAAAAAAAACAGAAAATGGAAGGAATTGTAGGCGTTTTTTTAATAATTTAAGGATATGTTATCTAATCAAAATTGGCAGCTGAAAGTATTGGAAGCAAATAATTGTTTCTTTGTTTGTGTGTTTCTTGTTTGTGTTTCTGTGACCATGAATTGTGCCAGTTGTGAAGTTGACTTTGAAGACGGTTCGTCTTGTTGCTTTAGACGAAGATAAAGCTTTGGATATTTTTGGCAAATCACAGTGATATTAAAAATTAGTTTATGTCCGAACTGTGGAAAAGAGTGTCATCACAGGTAAGGTTAAGTAAGGTTATAATAAAGCAAATGAAATTACATACCAGAAAATATTTCTTTGATATATTTTGAGGCGTTCTAACAGAATCTGGTATCCGTTTTTTATGAAATTGAACAGCTTTCGAGATAAATAACACTGGCTAACAAATTGAAACTTTTTTTCTCATCACAAACATGATCACACTTTTCTTAATGCATTTTTCGCGCTGATTCCGAATCTGGTTTTATTTGTTTTCTAGCACGTATAGTTATATAGATACACTGGTTTTGATATTTTTAAGTTTTTGATATTGCTATAAGAAAATTTATGGATGTATAGGTCACACTTAGGAATGCTAAACAACAAATACATCATATACTTTATTCAATGTACTTATAAATAAAGAATATATACATTATTTTATTAAAAGCGCTGTGAGTGTGATTTCCTTTTGTAAATTTGGCCTGGATTGTCACGATACAGCATCCAACAATGGTCCGCCATCATGCTTTCATTCCAATATCCTTGGTAGCGCTTCTCCATCATCTGAATATCTTGATGGAAGCGCTCTCCTTGCTCGTCACTCACTGCACCAAGGTTTTCAGGAAAGAAATCTAAGGGGAATGCAGGAAGTGAATTTTTAACGACATTCGACACTCCATTTCTTTGAAGGCATCAAGGAGGTTCTTGACTCCATCCTTATACGCAGGTGACTTGTTGCTTCCAAGAAAGTTTCACATATCCATTTGAACGCCAGCCAAGCCTTCAATTCCAGCGGACTTAGGACTTTTTCAAATTCAGTGTCATTCAAAACCTCCCTTATTTGTGCCCAACAAAAGTTCCTTCCTTCAATTTGCTGCAGTAACCTTCGGAAATTTCCTTGAAAGGTATTGGAACCCTTCATAATTGACTTTACCCATTGCTTTAACAAAATTCTTCATTAAACCAAGTTTAATGTGAAGAGGTGGCAGATAGATCTTTTGGGGATCCACTAAAGGGACAGACTGGACATTGCTTATCCCTGGGACATATGTATACCTAAGTGGCCAGTCACTTTTGGTGTAATGTTTCTATAGTGGCGCGACTGTCCCACAGGCAAAGGAAACAACAAAATTTTGTGAATCCTGACTGCATACCCATAAGCATTCCTATAACTTTTAGATCTCACAAACATTCCATTGATGACTGTCGTATTGATTGCCTTAAGTAGTATATCCATATTGTCATATGTCTCTTTTAGATGGACGGAATGGGCAATGGGGATGGATGGCATTATATTACCATTATGCAAAAGAACTGCTTTCAGGGTCATTCTTACATTGTCGAGGCATGTTGACTGACCTGAGCAAACTATAAATTAAAAAAAAAATGTACACCAACTTGACACAACAAGTTCTTGGACTGGACTGATCTTTTGACACACAAAGCACGGCGTTGTTGCCTGAATCACAATGCTGCTAGACGTAAAAGCTCACACCTGAAATACATAAGATGTATAATTAAGATAATTGAAATAAATAAGATGAATAAACTAAAAAAACACAATAAAATAAACACAATCAAATGTTGAAATATTAGTATTTTGCCTATTTAAAATGGTTAAATCTGTGTAGTTATATATATGCCTTCATCTTGAAAACTATACGTGCTAGAAAAAATCTGAATGCCGTTTTGGAATCAGCGTGAAAAATGCTATCCAGCCACCACAAATTTTACTCTGATGAAAAATCTTTGTTCACCAGTGTAATTTTTTTCCGAAGAAATGTTTATCTTTAAATACCTGTTCAACTGCACAAAAAACGGATACCAGATTCTGTTAAAACATAGGTAATTATTCGTTTTACACCCAGTCTGTTTTTATGATGAGAAACTTTTCTGGTCAATTTTGAGGTGTTTTGCACGAATCTGCCATCCGTTTCCTGTGCAAATGCGTAGTTTTCGAGATATCGTCATCTTGAAAACTACTCATTTGCACAGGAAACGGACGGCCGTTTCGTACAAAAACACCTCAAAATTAACCAAAAAATGTTTGCTCATCATTTTCATTTAAACTAACGAAAATATCACGACTTAACCTAACCAATCATCAAGGGTGTATAGTTGACCTAACCGGGCATTCAATTAACCTAACCGGGCATTCAATTAACCTAACCGGGCATTCAATTAACCTAACAGGTTAATATTGGTTATTTCACCCACAAAAAAGTTAACCGTACTTTGAATTAATATAACTCAAAAACTATTAGAGATTTTTGGGTCCTGCAAAAATTTTTTATTTAACAACTATTTATCTGTCGATTCTGGAAATTTCATTAAATTTCCTTTTACGAAGTTGATACATTAATGGTTTTAGTGGAGGCTATCAAAAATATGTTTGCGCAAGGAAGTAAAATAATGAAGCGAAGCCTAGGAAGCCTAGGTCACCGTGCACTTTCAAGCGAAGCGTAGGGAGCCTAGGTAGCCTAGGTCACTGTGCGATTCTTCAAGCGAAGCCTAGGCCATTGCACAGTGGTTTTTCGGACACGCTGTGGTATGGTCTCGTCATTATTGCTTATTAAGCAAATCAAAGCGTTTCTATGTAAAAGTTTACTTCAAAGAACCCTTTTTATCATGCAGTTAACAAAAGAGCAACGCGTATTTGTAATCACAAACTTTATTAAGACTGGCAGTATTAAACAAGTACAAGATTTATTTGAACAACGTTTTCCAGGTAGGCACCCACCAAGCAAGCCCGCTATTTGGAAAATGTTCGGAAATACCAACATGAAGGAACATGCTTAAATCTAAATAAAGGTCGTTCGGGTCGTAGGAAAACCATAAGAACAACAGAAAATATCGAAAATGTTCAGATGACACTTCTTCAAAATCCAAATGTATCAGTCAGAAAGAATGGGTTACAATTGTCAAAGTCAACATTCAACCGCATTGTTAAACATGACTTAAAATGGCATCCCTATAAGATGCATGTAAGACACCAGCTTCTTGAAACTGATTTTCCTCGTCGTAGACAATTTGTCGAATGGCTTCTCCATAAACCTGCTCGTTTCTTGACAATAACTTGAATGGTGCTGCCTACCTGAACATGATCAACGAACGGATCATCCCAGAACTCCTCCAGATTTACTGCAATCAATTCAATAGACTTTGGTGGATTCAGGACGGCGCACCAGCTCATAGACAGCTTGCTGTAAGAACAAAACTGAGAGAAAATTTGGCAACCGCATTGTCGCGCTAAATCATGCAATTGAATGGCCCCCAAGATCCCCTGATTTAACACCGTGCGATTATTTCTTATGGGGATATCTAAAGAGTAAAGTGTATTCTATTCCACCGGAAAACATAAACCAGTTAAGAGATAGTATCACACGTGAAGTCAATTTACTTAAGGAAAATCACCAGTTGATCAAAAAAGTTGTGCAATCAATGCGATCAAAGGCGCAACTGTGCTTGGAAAGAAATGGAGGACATGTGGAAGGAAACGGTGCTTAGAAAATTAAAAAATAAATTTGTATTACCCATATGAAGAGGTGTTTTTGTTATTAATGGATTTAAATAAATTTGTTAATTTTAAACTTCGAAGTTTCATTATTTTACTTCCTTGCGCAAACATATTTTTGATAGCCTCCACTAAAACCATTAATGTATCAACTTCGTAAAAGGAAATTTACCCTGGTATATCTTCTGATCTTTTCATATTAGGCACTCACTGTCACATTTTGGGCAAGTTAAGGATGATAGAATAACGCCGTAATTGATAAAAACATTCAATCCTTTGTCTTCATCTAGGGCACATGACGAATCAAGTCCTCAAAGTCAAAATCACACGAATGGCACGTCATAATTCTATCACAAACACCACTAAACTGAATCCAATTTGAAAAAAATAAATAGCCAGAACAAAACCCAACCAACTAATTACGTCGCAGAGTAGCGAAAAAATAGCCCAATCAGGAAAAAATATTTTATTAAAAAAGTACATTTCAACAAATTTGCACAATATAAGATATATATTTTCTTAGTCAGTTTTGAATGGCAATTCAATATATTGTACTGTTTTAACCGCGCGTGAGCGGGTTAAAAGACGAATATTAACCAAAACATATTACAATACATCAGAAAATTATTATCTGGTATGTAATTTTGGGTGATGTGTTCTACGGAATATTTACCCTATTTTGGCCTGCTAAAAAACTGCTTGGTACAACGTGTCCCCAACTTCACATCATACCCATTGTAATTCGCGATCTGGAAACGAGAATATTCGAAATGAGAATTATCAATTTACCCGAGTCCAACGTTTCCCAATTTTTTTAACCAACGTTCCCTTCAGAGTGAAATCAACCCTTACGACTCCATTATTTTAACTGCAAATGGTATCCATGGTGTAATTAATTGATGCCATAATTAATCTGTGAGAGGTAGCATTAATTAAAAAGAATGCTTAATTTTTTCATGTACTATAGAGTCCTAGTTAGGCTGACCATACGTACCGTTTTGAACGGGACAGTACCGTTTGTTTTATATACATAACCCCCGTCCCTTTTTTGCCATCCTAATGTCCCGTTTTTGCCTCAAGGAAATATGGTCAGCCTAGTCCTAGTACATAGTATGTTTTCTAAATAATTTCTACTTATACCCAGTACTGTGACAGGGAATAAAATTGCCGAAAACAGTCTTACTTTGTTTTTCCTCGGTGGTGTAGTGGTTAGCGTCGCTGACTACGAATCCATCGGCCCCGGGTTCGAGACCCGGTGACGGTAGGCGGCGCACAGCAAAACCCAGCTGTTCATCCTTCCACACAATAAAGGAAGTAGTTGATAAATAAATGGGTACTTTGGGTGGTCTAGTGGTTAAGATGCTGGGTTGCTGGTGGGGCGTGGTTCGGATTCCACGTTAAACTGTAGTTCTAAGGTGGAGTGAAAAGCTTGACCTTCGTCAGAATGAACAATTCGGGCGGAAGCTAACCAAAGGTTAACCTCTGTTAGAAAATCTAGAAGAGGAAGAGCCATTGTTGTCCCAAGGCGATATGATGATTAAGCTGATTGATGCAGCATTGCTTGTATATATTAAGTTAAGGTGTGTGTGTGTGTATATATATATATATCTCATAATTGTAAGGTTAGTGAAAAATTCACTTAATTTAGAGCTAGCATTTTTGGGCTATTGTGGCATTGTTTGGGCACACTTGTGGCATTTTTTGGGGCACTGCCACTGCGCGTCCTTCCTACTCGTTTGTTGAATGAGGCACTTACAAGGCGTGGTCTTATAGAGAGCTCTCTTGCAATTCAGTTTGGTTGTTTAGATACAAGATTGTTGCATCGTGCAGGTTGTGTTGTTGCAAGGTTTAGAAAGACCATAAATAATGCCCCCTTTTGTTTTTTATCTTAATTTTATGCAACTGAGGCCTAAGGTAGGCCCACATCGAGTCAGCAACCCTGAGGTAGGACCTAATAGGACCTCTAAGTCTAAGTTTTAGTCTAGCTTAACCCTTTAAGCCCTGAATATTTTGTAGGGTTAAGTTATGAATGTGTGTATTTAAAACGTTAGCAATTTGTACCGTCAGTACTCAAAGGGTTAACTTGGGCTGTAGGTTAAACTAGCCCTTCAGAGCTTGGCCGTTCAGGGCTCAGCTAGGATTCTGAAACCAATAAAATAAAAAATATAACCTCCTTGTGCCCCCTGAGAAGGGGCCCGCACCCACAAACTGGGAAATTGTCCTAACCTAACTCAACGTGACCTAGCCTAAACGGGCGCACCTAAAGTAAAATCACCCCCTGTGTAATTTATTTATGGTCAGAATTATGAAATTTTCAATAGAGGTTTTCAAATACTAACCGGGCCTTCAGTGTTATTCCGATGTCCGCCATTGAAGTCCCAGTTAGGTGAACTGTATGCCTTTGACAATTGGTTAGGTTAAGTTGGGTTATTTTCGTTAAAACTAACGAAAATAACTTAACCTAACCAATTGTCAAGAGCATACAGTTGCCCTAACCTGGCATTCAATGACGGACATCAAAACAACATTGAAGGCCCGGTTAGGTCAACTGTATGCCCGATTTTTTTTTTTAGAATTTTTTTTAAAGATTTAAAAATTTAAAAAAAAAAAGGCGTGCATTATTCCAACGTCAGCCTTGAAACCTCTATATTGAAAATTTCATAAAAATCTGACCATAAATAAAGAAATTACACAGGGGGTGCTTCTGCTTTAGGTGCGCCGCCTAAACGAACCTAATGTGAGGCAGTATGTGAATATAAAATAAAATATTTCAGTCCGGACTGTGGGCTCTAAAACCATTTCTGTATACGTATAGTTTAGCGTCGGAAATTATAACTTATTATTATAATTATTATTATTAAAAGTATTAAAACTATATTACAACTGATAAATGTCATTAATGGATATAATCAAATGTGCAAATAAGTCAGTTTTATATTTATTTCTCCAGAAGAATTTGTGAATATAGCTGGGAAATAAGGCACTGATGTACCATGTTGACGACATAGCTTCTCCTTTGCCCGGTTCGGTGAACTGTACGTCCTTGACGATTGGTTAGGTTAAGTCGTGATATTTTCGTTTAAACTAACGAAAATATCACGACTTAACCTAACCAATTATCAAGGGCGTACAGTTGACCTAACCGGGCAAAGCAGCAGCTACGTCGTCAACATGGCGCATTTATCAGTTGTAATATAGTTTTAATACTTTTAATAAGGTTATATTGAGGCTTGCATATTTTTTGTTGATATTAAACGTATAAATAATTTCCGACGCTAAAGTATATGTATACTATCATTTGTGTCAGAACTTAAAACTTACCTTGAATTTAGTGTGAAAAGTTCTTCCTAATATAAGTTGAAGCAAGGTTCAGCTATATAATTTAGGCTGACCATACGTACCGTTTTGAACGGGACAGTACCGTTTGTTTTATATTTCCTGGCCGTCCCGTCGTTTTAATAAAAATGTCAATTTTGTCCCGGTTTATGTACTTACTTTTTCATGAATACAGAATATTACATAACCCCCGTCCCGTTTTTGTCTCGAGGAAATATGGTCAGCCTAAGCCTATATTACACTGCTGAACAGCAAACCAAATTCACCAGTCAACCTAAATTAATTCTACAGCGGCTAGCCAAGGTCTAATCACTTCACCTAATTAATCACACAAATACTCAAACCTGTCTGGGCCGACAACTTTAAAATCAAACCCTAATAGTCTCCATTATCAACAAAAATTCCACCTGCCTCTCAGGAAGGTTTAAACGTGGGAAAGTAAAGTTAGTGGGTTGATCCATTTTAAGTCCAGCCCAATTAACAATATTGACTGGTAAGAAACAAAGCCTAGCAATATCTAGTCGGTCCAAGCTTACATTATAACGTGTAAATAATTTCATAAAAATGACTTAGTGAGCCCTTAACATTTACTTTAGTTCACGAACCACTTACATTTTGAGTGCAGCTTCACAAATTCTCTCTCATTGGTTTCGGATGTGAAGCTAAAAAATTTTATTTAGTGGCTCCACGCTCGCATTATAACATGGAACTAATTTCATATAGAGTTTTGAACAGAAAATTTTAAGCCAGATAGACCTTAACATCTACTTTAAGCTGAAAACTTTGATGGGTGGGGTGTAGTATTTTTGTAATTTTGTCACCTCACTGGCTTTTCCTCGATCTCACACAAGAGTATGAAATTTTGCACAAACGCGGCCTGACTAGATTTTTCAAGAGTATAAAATTTTGTACAAGCGTGGCCTGACTAGATATGGGTAAGCTTTGGTAAGAAACAGTTTCACGACAGGACTTTTTAAATCAATTGTACATCGGTCCTACATCTAGTCAAAAGATGCTCGCACAAAATTTCTCTTTTGTGAAATCGAGGAAAAACCACTGAACATAAGATTACAAAAATATTACACCCATTAAAATTTTGAGCTCTACATCCGAAACCAGACTGAATTTGTGAGGTTACTCTCAAAATGTAAGTGGCTTGTGAGCTTAAAGTAAAAAGTTAAGGTCTATCTGGCTTAACATTTTCTATTCAGAACTGTTTGTATGAAACTGTTTCCATGTTATAACACGAGGAAGGACCGACTAAACATATGTAGGCTTTTCTGCTTAGTATCAAACAGACGGGCTAGCTGAAAAAATTTGTTCTGTAACAATATTAAGTCTTTGAATATGTAGTTTATTTGGAACACGCATCATTTTCAAAAAGAACACAAACGATCCTCTACATACTGTAAAATACAGTATCGTATATTTTTCTTACTGAAAGCAACTGTTATTCGTAAACGAATTAATTTTTGCAGAACTAACTTCTTTCGTATCTCTTCGATGAGATCGTTGTCAGATGAACGACTTAAAAATACATATGGGAATCTGAAGTACGCGCATATCTTAAACATATTTTATAAGGATTTGAAACTAATAGCGTGTTTATAATCTATTATATGAGCACTATAAAATTCGAATATTTTAACTCTTCCTAACCTAAGAAATTTGTAATGATTAAAGACTAATTAAAAAGGTTAAAATTTATTTAAATACAATTAAATCTGGTCTTCCAACTTAAAATTTTTTGACGCGTTGATTTCGTTTCAGGCAAAATACCAGCTTATTTCTAGTGTATCAGTACATTCTTTGGATTAATTCCCATTCTCATTCACGGTCTGTAAGCGTCAATGCGCAAAGTGAGAAATCGATATTTGAGGAGGAGACTGCCATTCAGATTCAAGGTAAAGGCGCTATATGAGTGTGGTCCAAGTTAAGGTTAGGTTATGAAATGGCCAAAATTGGAAAACCGTGGATGAGTATGAGTATGACATGAAATAGTATTAACCGAGTGGGATGATACCCATTCTTTGTTCATCAAATGTTATATCGTTCGCTATACTCTTACATCTGTAATCAGGACTGTACATTTCACAAGATAATTTTCTATGATGTGGGCTACTGAAAGACATTCTGTGCATTCCCTTCTAAATATCCCCCTTTTCAAATAAAAACTACTCTATGTTCACGTGATCTATACACTCCGCTCAAATCATGGTATTCCTTTTAAGTACTAATAACAAACTGTTGTAATACATTTCACGACATTTGTATTTTTTCAGTTTCTTTCATAGGTTATAAAAATAAAAAAAAATGTGAATTCTACTTTGAGGAAAGAAATAGCAACAATTTGGTAGGAGGGAAAATAAACACACAAACAATACTGTGAATGATCACTTGTATTTAAGGTCTACTTATTGAGTATGTACACAGGTAGTTACAGGAATGAACGTTTGAAGCCCTTTAATTTGCTATTTTAGGAAATTTTGTACCCAATAAAAAACCAGTCAAAAAAATGTCAAATATTTCTTAAATTATTCTTTAGCATTAAATTTTCCTTTATACTTAATCCTAAAAAAATTTTGGCTCGTAATGGCTAAATAAAATAAAATAAAATAAAATTTCCAGTGTTAAATCATTCAATGAAATGGTGAAGGAAATGAAATAAGGATAATAACTATTATTGAGATTTAATTTTTTTCAGTGGTCCATATATAGAAACATTTCGTTTTTAAATAAATTAATAAAAATAATAATAATCGTAATAACTATAATTTACAATATAGTTCCCCTGAAATTGTGAAATTTTCATTACCAGTCCTGACACCGCTTAAATAATTAACAAAAGGGGGAAAATAAAAAAGCAAATATTTTATGTACAGAATGAAACCTGAAAACTTTAATTCTTAAAAATGAATATTTTTCTTTTTTATTAAAAATGACGTAGACAAAACTTCAAATGAATTTAACGTCGTGTAGACGTTTAAAATCACCATTCAGAAACTTTATACATATTTTCACTTTTACCAAAAACTAAGTTCCACTTTATTTCATTGAATCTGGCATGAATATACAAGGCCAACAATTGTTTTCTTAATAATTATAATAAATAAACGGGAAAAAAAAAAAAAAATGCGCAATTTATAATTTTGTTATAATTTTTTACATCCTTTTATCCATTAGATTAAATGAGTGGCAAATATAAATCGCTTTTAAATATAAAAGGAAAAATAATTTGACACCAAGGAAAAATGAAGCGAGTGATTGGGATATTATTAATTAAGGAATAAAGAAATGAAAACCCCCAATCTTTGGTTCATCACAAATACAGGGGCAGTTGGATTATACAAAGTGTACAAATTATACAAGCTGTGGTGTTGTAACTCTACAGACATTAAATACGCAATAATGATAAATCAATATCTTATGGCTTTGCCTCATCTCTCTAGGCTGTGACCAAAACATTTTTACATTCTGTACAATAGAAAATTTTTTCCTTCTTTAAATCATTGATTGTGAACTCTTTAACAAACGAATTATGTATTAAGGAAAATATTTCCGCTTTGATCTATATACAAAACAATATATTATAACCAGTCCATTTTATTTAGTATGAGAATACCATTGATAAGACATAGAGCTCATGACCTCAAATAACAGAGAACTGGGGATGAAGAGTTCTTTGATCAAAAGGTAAAAGGGGGGGTGGGCGAGCGGCCGGGCGCGGGGGAACGAAATGATATATGACGTGAATTTAGCCTCTCTAAAGGGCGACTTTAAAGGTGAATCTCAAAAGGAACTAAACTTCAACGTCATAAAGTTACAATTTGTCTTCTACATTATTTTTTGCTTTTCAAGCAAACCACTTCTGTTAGTTTTAATTTTCAATAATTAATAAGTACTAAGACACTTTGTTCATAATATTTCACATTTATTGATAAATACCACAGTCCCTCAGTTAATATATAACCACTAAAAGAAATTAGTTTTTAACTTTTTGATACACAGATTCTAAGGCTGTATTCAACAAGTTTCATACACGTAATATACATAAATATTTACTCGTTAAGTTCAATATGAGCAGCAGAAAAATAAAACTTCAGAAAGGAGACCTTTAGCAAACTGACCTAATAACATTTTATCAAAGTTGCAATTCTTCAATTCATTTGCTCGATTTGCCTTAATAATGATTACACAACCAAGTAAAAATAACAAAAAAGGAAAATAAATCTATGAGTTCAGCAAAGCTAAAAAATTGTCTTGAGCAAATTGAAAATTGCATACAACACAGATTTAATATTATCATAAAATTTTCTCGGATGGAAATTTATATTACTTTTAAAAAAGAAAAAGAAAGAATAGAGTCGCGAATGTACGTTTTTATAAGCACTCAATTCACTCACAAAAGTACGTAATGAAGTTTTTTTTAATGTTTAATCAAGCGTATTTAGAATGGGATGGGCGAGTGAAATCGAAAATTCTTTATAGTTTTGATAAAATACAAATGCACTACTTCGAGAGCACGATTAAAAATCTTCTAATTCGAAAGGACTTTCCACCACAGCATCAATATCAAGGTCCCCATTTAGTCACAGCTTCAACTCATTCGCTATTTTGCTCGCGATATTTTTAAAGCCGATCGAAGTGCCGGAAATCCGCTTGAATCTAACACCATTGAGACTTAATCTGGGTAACTTACAAACCTACAAAGTGAGAGAGAAAAAGATTAAAATAGGCTTTCATTATAATCATACGTTACGAAGGTTTGAGAACCCGCTAGAATACAATTTATTTCTAAAAAATATTTTGTCAATATATCGATACAACAAAAGTACAAAATTAATAATAATAATGGGGCCTACCTCAATTTCCCACTGAACTAAGGAGTCTGTATTAGGGTCTCCATGTACGCATAGAAGTAAAAATTTTTCCCGCTGCTCATAATCACAGTTGTTAGCGTCTAATACCTATTTGATGAAAAATGGAAATATATTTGTAACGAGAAATTACCTTTTTATCATTTATTTACAATACTAAAAGAATTTATCAAGTCTCTCGTTTACGCAATTTCATTAATTCCTCGGGTAAATCTAAAACATAAAAAGCTCGCAAACTCAAATGATCATTATATTCCGTGCACGCTTCTCTGACATAAGTTATCATTGTCATCAAAAGATCCACAAATAAAAAAATAAATAAATCACAAATAAAAAAGAAAAAAAAAAGAAAAAATTCAAGCAGCATTAAAAAAAAGGGAAAAATATTTAAAACTGCAAACTTATTTTAACACCAAAAACAGTAAACAAAAAGCATGTTATTTTTAATGAATTAATTTAAGGATTAAATTCTTTTTTTTTATCGGTAATAAAATAATTATAATGGGGAAAGGGAGAAAAAAAATCAAGCCAAATTTTTATTTCTTCACGCATGCTGTACGAAAGTGACTTACAGTTTTCCATTAAATTTACAGTCGGAAGTGTAAAGAAAACTTTAAACAAAATACATAAGCAATGATTAAGTTTTATTAAAAACTAGAAGAATACTATTAAACTCTCTCATATACTTGGTTCTAGGTGTTGCATTCTTTTTACGTTTGCAACGGTTTTCCTCTCTCTATAGCCATCATGTAACAAGTAACTCAATAAGAGGAATGGATAGGATAGAAACCGGTGTGGGAACTGGGAATAAAATATAATATATATATATATATATATATTTATATTACACGAAGGGAACCAAAAAGAATAAAAACGCTTCTTGCCAACTGTACCAACAATTATAAATTGCATATTTGATAACCGTTTTAAAAACGGGTGGTGGCGACTCCAAAATCGAGTGAAATGAAAGAATGTGACAACACACGGCAAAAGATGTAATAGGTCGAAGAGACAGAGAGAGAGAGAGAGAAAGCAAAAGGGAGAGAAAGGAGAAAAAGAGAGAGAAAAGAAAAAAAAGAGTAAGAGAGCATTTCTGCCATTAGCAAAGGGAAGAATAAAAAATAAAGCAGTACATGCACCGAGCTGATTACTTGTATGGGCTATTCAATGTTGGTTGTGCAGGGAGGAGAGGTGGTTTGTATGTCTACCTTTCGAATTTCTGCCATGATGTCGTTAGGGTCCCTTGAAGACGTTGTTTTCATACTCCAAGTGAAGCGCAAAGACCGTGGCTTTACTTGTTCTTCATTGTTTACAGATGTGCTGTTGAAGATAGTGGATTTCACTGAATTTACATATTTCTTTAGTAACAAAATACTTGTTAAGTATGTTACCAGACTGTCAATTAGCATTAACCATAATGGTAAAGATGAATTATTAATGAGGTTATTTATACCAGAATTTCAATCTCTGATGATGAAGGCTGGGATTTATTTTCAAGTAATTTGAATGCAGAGTTGAATATGGTTAATACATTTCTTTGAGTACAGTTCCAGAAGAAAATTCGGCTAGAAAATCTCGAAAAGGCATTAAAAATTACTACCGAGTGATAATCTTGATTTTCTTCGCATACTTCATCCTTTTTGCGAGTAATAATTTTAAAAACAACCCAATCATTAGTAATTAGCAATTGTTTATGCTTCTGGGCGAATTTTTTTCCCCAAAACTGTACATCAAGTCTAGAATTTCTTGGATTCTGAATTATGTATTTATCAGTTTTCAATGTGTATACTGTATATCGTATCCACCCATTCTGCCCAAAAGTATGAAATGCCCATTTTTCCTGAATGCTTACAAAGCAATGAATGGATGAATTGAATCCCTTTGACGCCGTGGCTGAGTACGAAAAGCGGAGTGCACGTTGAACAGAATAGTCTTTAAGCGCATTATCATGTACTTTATCAACATCACATTTAACATTCATTTAAACGATACTAGAAGCAAGTATTTTATTCTACATCCAGACTAACGAGTGAACTGAACAAACAGCAACGGCCTTTGCTCCTATGCAAACATAAATCATTCACCCATTTCTATTATCCTATCCATTTAATGTTTTCTAACAAGTTGCTTTCAACAGAGAGGATTCATTACGAAAAAATAAGAAATTGTAGAACCATAATAAAGTGGCGTGTGACGAATGGTGAAGATAAAAATTATTTGCTTTTCAAATGTATGCTTTAACGTTTCACGTTATTTTGAAAAGCAAACCCGCTTCACCACCTTGCAATTTGGCGATTTAAATTGCTCTGATAGAACGGAACTAAAAGACATACCTAGCAGCCTGTCTAGGAGGTGGGTCCAGAGGGCTGAAATTTGAAAAGCAAAAAAAAACAGTCATGCACAGCACACCAAACAATATATATATATATATTCAAACTTAAGATTAACACATGCTTTAAATAATTGACTGTGGAGGGTTCAAACTTTAGTTTCATGAAATAAAGGAAAGGGACGTAATGAAACTATCATGCTGCCAATTTATGTCAGTTACTGTTGTTGCACAACAATTTAAATTTATAACTGTAATAAAACAAAAATAAAATGCGAATTTCAAAACTCAAACCTTGATGAAGCTTGATTTATTATTTTAATAATAGTGAGCCAGTGATCTTATAAGTGGAACTTAAAACAAACAAAATGAGGCTTCCATTAGTCTTACCGTTTGGAAAATTTAGAAGACAATTTAGAGAAGAAACTAGTCCTGCTTGTAGCTGACAGAGCAGAAGTATCTTGCGTGGTGAGAGGGGCGCCAATACCGGGCGTTCGATAGTTGTTGTTTCGATTCTGACCGCTGTGAAAGGTGGATCGACTGGGAATTTGGCGTGCAAATGCGGTCGCGTTGCGGTTGGTTGAAGAGCTGATTGGAGATATGGGACTCTTGTTACTTGGAGAACTGTGAGATTCATTAATATCTGGTTACATATAATGCATAAATGAAAACTATCTTCAAGTTAATTCTAAGGTGATTTTACTGAATAAACAGCAAAGCTACGACTATTCCACATAACAGTAATTACGATAGTGTTCGAAGCATATTATGGTTATCCTAAAACAAAACAGAACAAAACATCAGGGGAAAACTATAACGGAATTAAGAAAGAAAAAAAGAACTAACTAGAGAAGCTAAACTTCAATTAAAAAATAAAAACAAAACAAAAAATGTATTCCTTGCATGCAACATCAAAATGAATAATGATTCAAGGCAAGTAATACGAACTATTCACTCTCAGACTGAGACGAAGCACGCATGACTGTCTGAGTTGTAAGTGAGACAACACGTAATACTACCTTGATCTCAAAGGATCTAGGGGTTGATCTAGAGGTGACAGGTCCACTCGGCCTGGCCCTGGGCTCGTAGCCGCCGAAATAGAAGCAGACTTGAAATGACCTTTGGCAGATGGAGCTTTAGAAACGGCGACAGCAGCGGGCAGGGGCTGGCCCGAGGACTGGCTGTTGTCTGATGCCAGGAGCACCCTGCTCGCAGGGGCCCCTGGCAAGGGACCCGATGTTACCCCACCACTGCATCACAAGACAACACAGTTACCACGAGAAGCTCCTTACAAATAGCCTCATTGACAAAGCTATGCACATGCATGTGTTGCTATGCAAAAGATAGTACTCACACATGCATATGTCATAGTCAAATTAGTCAAATTATAAAAAGTTGTCTTCAAGATATCGATCCAACTACATCGAGTTAGAATTAGTATGAAAATAGAAAATTAATTGTTGTAATTATGCTTATTAATACGGTTATTATTCCATGCAAGGCTTCAAACGTGGCGGCACAGCCTAGCATTGAAACAAGACTTTTCTCCAATATATGTATAATAATAATAATAATTATATACATACACTGTTAAAAGCTAGAGAATGAAATAAAACGAGCCTTATTTCTCAATCAATCTATTCTTCCTTTTTGAAGATAAAATGTGTTATTTGATACACAAAATTTGTTGCAAAAATATGAACCTATGAAAAATCACAACAAACAATCCACTAACTAAATAAAAACCATTTCTAGTACGGAAATTATTCGAGGATGAGAGGAAAAAAAATATTGCGGAATTTAGAACCGAGTTAACAATTACTTAATATTTATAAATAAGAAGCCAAAGGACTGATAAATGCATCCAAGGTTTGAACTTAAAAATTCCTTTTTAGACAACGCATAAGCTTAATGGAAACCAATAACAGCGATACTTTTTATTTTTGACGTGTACCATTCAGTTAGGAGGGGAGGAGGTAGTTTACGGAAGATGTACCTCCTTCGACTTATCGAAATTAAAATACTACGATTAAGTGTACCAAAAAAATCTAAATTAAATGAATTTGCTTTTTTATGCAACACAAAAAAAAAAAAAAAAATTATATATATATAAGTCGTGTGTGAGGAAAGAGACATCTATGAAAGCAGGAACTTAACGTGGATGGTACACGGAGGGATTGAGGGCAGTTCCTCTTACTCACCCTCGAATAAAACCACTTAATGTTTTGCTGATGAGTCTGGCTGGCAGAGGAGGACGCCTAACAGGAATGTGCACACTGAGACAGACATACAAATAAGGTAAGTTCTCCTAAGCGTCTAAAAGGACTAAGGACTTAATGAAAAAAAGGGACAACCCATGTTCCAATTAATTTTAAATCGGTCAAACTTTTGTACTTTGTTACGTCACATTTACTTTCCATTTATCTTGCACATTAAATTAACAGTAGGGAAAAGAAATCTTCGCTTCATTTTAACTGCGTACAATAAAGCCTTAAAACCATATATTAATTAATCTATTAACAAAGCAGTGAACTTGATTGAGAGGTCAGCTGAGTAAATTCTAATACAAAGTTTGTCCACTCTCAATTCAATTACTTTAATAATCTTTTCACATGCTGTTCAGTCCTGTTTCAAAAATTTTAAAGAATCCTTAAACGTGAAGGTCTCCTTTTCCACCTAACGCTGGCGTTTGTGATACGAACAGAGTAACTACCAGTGATGTTCTACATGGTTGGGCTTTAAAAGCGGCTCCGATAAAGAAAGGGTAAGGTGAAGAATGCAAACGCAAATCTGAAGTCATTACAAATCTTCAAACGCAAGCCTGAACTATCTCAAAAATGAGTACTCACTCCAAAGCAGTTTGTGCACTGCCATCTGAGCCCACGACTGTGTCAACCTGCAGTTCCCTACAGAGTAAATGCAGTTAACACACTAAACTCATTGATTAAATCTCTCTACGAACTACCCTTCATTATTAAAGCCTCGGTATAAACTCAAAACGACACAAAGTAGCAAAAATAAACTAAAGTTTCACCTAATTTTACAGATTCTTCTACGTTAATAAACGAGATTAATTTAATTAATGAAGATTTTGGATAATAAGTGTTAGACTGTAGAATAATTATGACCGGATACTGATGTGAAGCGTATCGTAATGCGTGTTAAATCTCTTAAGAAAAATAGTGTACTGTAAATAAACCCCAGCTAATACCATCATTTATTTAATAATAGTTTTACCGATTGTCTATATTTAGGTCTGAGTGTTTCAGTAGGTCTTGTAGTTGGCTGAATGAAGGCAGACTGTTCCATAGCAGTAAAAATTTCAAATTAATAACGTTTTCCTTTGGACGTGTATTAAATTCATAAATGAATGAAAATGTGAAACAAAGAAACTAAGCAAAATTAACAACATACAAAAATTTTAACAAAATGGGAGGCTTACTGGAAGAACCTGTAAACAAACTCAGCTTATGAACGGGCCTGTCTCAACACCATTACTTGTATCATCATTTAAGAGTATCCTATGATGAAATTTCTAAATTTAAAATATTTTAACAACAAATATTCCAGAAGGATTTTAAGTTTACGAATCTTTCATCAACTCTCATATTCCTACTTTTCCTCCTAAATTCAACTTCTATCTTCCTATTTTGCCAAAATGTGATATGCTCTATACATCAAAGAAATCAATAACTCCTACGAACTCCGAAGGATTCTCCACAATGATTCATTTGCACACTTTCCTTATCAGGCAAAGAAGTTACTACCACAAATTGAAATAGAATAATGATTAGCTATGCGAAACAACCTTTTTCACTAGTTACAAAAGCAGTTAGAAAGAGCAGAAGGGCCTTTGCCGCTGAGAAATATTAAACAGTCGAAGTAAGAAACTTGCCACCTGCATGTGCTCAGATACTTTTTTTTTTAAACAAGTGAAGACATTTTAATTCTCACCTGGCGGAGTCTGGCATATTTGTCTTTTCAGTGGAGGATGCCTTTGTATCGTATGTGTACGTCGACCGCCTCGAAGATCCACTACCAACTGGGCGATTGGTCATCGTGTTACTCTTCTGAATTCGGCATTTGCCCAACCCAGGGCTCGTCGCCGCACCTAATCATTTAAACCAAATTTAAATTTAAGCTCGCATGTGGAAATGCATTATGAAAACATAGGCTCATTTTTCGTATCAACACAAAACATCTAACCAACTCTTACCGCTTCCGCCTATCTTTCCCCCACTGATAGGTGAGGAGTCCTGAGCCCCAGAGGGAAGGCTTTGATTCTTAAGTCCTGAGGGCCTTCCTGAGGGCGTAGTGGCTCCTTGCTGCAATCGAGCTGTATTCTCCTTTATGGTGGCAGCGTCAACAGTATTCTGACGCTTGAAGTGGTTTGATCCAGTTCCCCCGCTACCACTGTTGTGGTTGTGGGCATTAGTGGTGACTGGTGTTGTGGTTGTGCCTCCACCTGCAACCATGAATAGACAATAATAGAGCCCATCAATAGTATTATAATATTTACATCTTACCCTCATGGTTTTTAAACAAGATTCATTAAGTTAACTCCAGAAGTAACCTTGGCGCACCTAAAGCAAAAGCAGCCCGTGTAATTTCTTTATTTATAGTCAGATTTTTATGAAATTTTCAATATAGAGGTTTTCAAGGTGGACATCAGAATAACGCACACCATTTCAGAAAAATTTTAAAATTTAATTTGTTTTTCCTTAACCCCCCGCCCCCCCCCATCTGACCATAAATAAATTACACAGGGGGTGCTTTTGCTTTAGGTGCGCCGTAACCTTTAGCTTTTACAAAGTTTTTGGTTAACCTCTGAAAGATTGGCGAGGTTAGAACGCCTCTCAACTAAAATGAGCAAACTTCGCCACTGAAGAAGAACAAATGGCAGTTATGTTAGTTACAGATACTTTACCTGATGAAGCTCTGCGTGAAGGCTTAGAGTTAGTGCGGACAGATCGGTGTACACCGCGGTGATGTGAAGGGATTGTGTGGCTGCACTAGTTGAGTCTGGTCCCCTAGGGGTTAGGCAGGTGTTGCGCAAGGAAAGCGAACTCCCAGACCGCGAACTTTCACTCTCCAACTACCAAAATGAAGAAGGGAGTTAAACGAGGAAACAAAAATATACTTTACTTTTCACTCTTCCTGACTTGAATAAATCTGATAAAATTGTAAAAATTTCCTTACATCGGAGGACTTCCGCCCCAAAAGGATATAACTCGCACTGACGTCATCGAACTTCCTATTCTTTAAGCTTTCTTCTATTTCTTGTCTTGTATAACCCATTTCCATTAGGATCTCTATTCTCCTCGTGTCGTTGATATCAGGTTCTGGTTCCACGTAAGGTTTTAATTCATCATCTTCGTAGCCGATGTTCATCCACCTGTCCTTCATTATCGTCTAGATGAAAGAAAAACAAAGATCTACATTGTGAAGAACTTTATTTTATCAAGCAGGGGAAAAAATTTACAAATTACCCGTCTCATTAAGCATACCTATCAAAGGAATTATTTGGTAACAAGCCGCACTCATACATATTTGACTTCAATTAAAATCAAACATCGGCAAAAGTAAACCTACTTCCAATGTAGCTCTCCTTGCTGGGTTAAGGACCAAGAACTTCTTGAGCAAATTTTCACAATCCGTCGACATATAGAAAGGAATACGATATTTCCCTCGTAACACTCTTTCTCTAAGTTCTTTCAGGTTAGACCCATCGAATGGGAGGGACCCCGACACTAGTGTGTAAAGGATGACACCCAGGGACCAAACGTCTACCTCGGGACCGTCGTATTTCTTACCTTAAAAGTAAAAAAAAATGTGCAAAAGGATTCATGGAGAAAACTTTCTTCACTAACACGTCTTATATCACAGAACTGATTAACGAGTTTTTCGTCACTGTCATTCAAATACAGAGATAAAACGCACAAGATGTAGCCTAGGGTAAAATTGCCAATGGTCGCGCATCGGTTCTAATGTTGCGCATTTGACTTAAAAAAAATACTCCTCACAAGATACTGTTCCAGTGAAGTAAAGTTTCACATCAATTTTATTTCTTTCACTGTTACAGTATCTTATGTTTTTTTTTTTTTTTTTTTTTTTTTTTCGATGGGTGACCATTGACTTTACCCTATGCAGTAGCAAGCACAATGATATTTTTGAAATGTACGTGTGAAATCTTAATCTTTGAAAAAATATGTAAACATTCTGAATTCAGAAAATGCTTCAAATTAAAAAAGTTTCCTTAATTCTTAAATGGATAATAAGCGAGTCTCCCGACTGAAAAAAATTTGCGATTTAAGACATAGTCTGTAACAAACCTTGAAAAAGTTCAGGAGCTGCGTATGGAGGACTACCACAGAATGTGTCCAACTTGTTGCCAGGAGTGAATTCATTACTAAAGCCAAAGTCAGCTATTTTAATGACCATTTCGGAATCTAAGAGAAGGTTCTCAGCTTTGAGATCCCTATGAATTATATTTTTTTGATGACAATACTGCACCGCCGAAACAATCTGAAAAATTCGATAATGAAATGACGGATGTACTGTAAGTTGAATACCAGTTGATATACGAAATTGCTCAATCAACATCCTGGATATTGTATATAAAGTAAGACATGTATTAAAAACTTTTTTTGTTTTACGCTAACATCCTTTATTCCCCTTATCTTCTGAAGATGAGTTAAATGAAATGATTGAATAACTGAATAACCTTTATTAATAAAATAATTAGTTTTACAATTTTTGTTTTAACAAATATTTGTGAAATTGGACTATTTATGTAATTTAATTTGGCCCTTATATCCCATTGTCTCTCTAAAGGATGTATTCAAAACAATTCACATACCTACTGAACCTCACATTATCCATACCAATACATTACTTAATATTGTGAATGACAAATACGAAATTAAAACTGGGTGTCTTCCACATTTAACAAATATATATTTTGTTTACTGAAGGAGTAATATAATCAAAATTTTTCTCATTTAAAATCATATAAAAAGATAGGTATAAATATTATAGTAGTTTATAAGTAACCTAATAATATAATTAGTTGACTTTAAACTAATAATTTGAAAAACTATATTAAAAAACAGATAGAGACCATTTACTTGGATAACATCGAGAGCTCCAAGTGGCTTTCTGTTGTCCATATAAATATAATGACAAAAAAAATTATACAAAATACTGTAATGAACTTTCAACTATGGTTCATTATCAGCTTCATTTACACTGGTATCACCAGAACAAAGGAACAAACCTGAAGTTGCATTTTTTTTTTTTTACTTAAAAACGTAAAATGAATAGCATAAAATGAAAGTTTCAGCTAACACGATATGACAATCTGTGATACGGAACTCGACAGCATTATGAACTTCGTCCGTTTTTTTCCGGACGTCGAGAGCTCAATGTGACATCTCTTTGCTATAACACTACAATGAACTTTCGCTTGAGTACTACTACTACTACTATGTGGGCCCGAAACTGTACATATGATGCAATGAGCAATTCAAAACACGCATTACGCAAAAACAAGAAAAATGTGAAATTCTTACTTGTCTAAATTTCGCTCTTGCTTCTTTCTCTTTCATCCTACCATGGAAGACCAAATAATCGAATACTTCGCCTCCACTCGCGTATTCCATGACAAGGTACAAAGTCTTCTCTGTTTCTATAACCTGAAATTATTATTGTTAGAGTTGCGGAATTTGCGCAACATCGCAGATACACAACGAGAACTGGAGTTGGCATTATACCATTAAACAAGGGAAAATTGCTGCATGGTTACACTTTCTTTTGAGGTGGATTATAAAACTTAACAAAATTCAGAAACAGAAAAGAAACGATGTATGGTCACCTTAATCAGTAATGAAGTAAAGTAGTTCAACGTACCAGAAAACTAAGATATCAACAGGCAAGTACTTAGTACCCATTGCCCATCTGCTTGTTTGAAGCAAACAGCTGAATAAAGGTAAGACCAACAAAACTTACTAGTTTCATTGTCATTTGACTTTTGACTGGCATAGATGAGACATTCCAAAAAGAAATCTAATTTAGATGCAAGATCGTCTAAATAATATATAACTATTAATACTGGACAATGCAATGAAAGTATGCGGATTTGAAACTGCAAATTTAATGGAGTAACATTACTGACATTCGGGAATAATAATAACAATGACCTGAAATAGTGTCATAAATCCGATATGTTCAGAGTATCAGACAATTAGAGCCTACTTTTTTTTTTCAAGTTCATTGGGCGGAGGATAGACTGGCCTCAAGGCCCTATTATTGTGTTCATCTTGGGTGTTCTCCATCAAAAGAAGAAAAGTGTTCATGCACATCAGTTTTGAACTCAGTTTAATAGAAAAATGGATATTTCTCCGTTATACCCCGACAATTTTAAACAGCCCCCAATGTCAATCGCCCTTGATGATTGGTGAAGTTAAGTCGTGATATTTTCATAATTTTTTTTGTATATATACTGACGACTGGTTAGGTTAAGTCGTGATATTTTTGTTAGTTTTAACGAAAATATCACGACTAAATCTAAATATAAATAAGCATTTTATTAATATAATAAATGTCCATAATAAATTTCTAAAAATAAGCATTGTATTCATATAGTAAAAACTTACCATTTACAGGGGTATAACGGAAGAGTACGAAAAATGTTCTTTGCATGGGAGTTCCATAGAGCAGAGTTTTGAGGTATGAATGACACCACCTCATAAATGATAGCATACTGGTTGTCTGTGAAGTAAAGCTTAGCTCCATAAAAGAGTCCAAGCTTCTGGTGGCTGTTTGGGCTGATATGACAAATGGTGTATTGAAAGATACCTCAATGTTATGTTAGAACCAAACTCTATAATAAGAGCAGGGTCGGAAGTTTAGTCAGTGGGTGATAAACTGTCTCGACTCAATGAGGTTGGTTTGAGTATATTTGGGTTTGAGGTGATTCATACGAAGAGAGGATAATGTTGGTGCTACGACAGATTCCTGAGCAAAATCAGACTCGATTTAGTGACAATCAAAAAAGTCCATCTAATACTACGTTTACTGTACCTATGACCTGACAAAGAAGACAAAAGTCAAAGAGTGAGAGAAGAAAGGCAGTAGGAAGGAAAGTTGAAAATGAGGAAATAGTACCAAACTGTGTCAAATGCATTTGCTCTTGAAATAAGAGCATAAATAATTCTGATTCCTGATGCACGACAGGTAAATTTTAAGTTCAAGCTTCCAACCTATTTTTTGTGTGTGTATATATATATTTTTAACAATAAGATATCCTACGATATATATATATATATATATATATATATATATATATATATATATATATATATATATATATATATATAGTAGGATATCTTAGTTAAAAATAAAATTGGGTTTTTGCCAAGCCTGGGAGGTAAGCTATATCCCTCAGCATTTCTACCCTAAATAGAAAATTAAAATACTCTTAATTTACTCTTTCAAAACAAGTTAAAAAACTAAACCATTTATCTACCACTATTATTTAATCTAAGACTGCAACGCTTCCACCGCACTCAATACAAAGTTAAAATCTTTGAGAATAATGAATGATTATTTACAATGATAAGAGAAAATCTTTAAGAGAGAACGTGAATAAATAAATCAATCAAGTGGTTTTGCGCTTAAATTGTGACAAAGGGAGAAAAGTGTCAACAATTACCTGGAAGAGTTTAACAATATTGGGATGATCTAAAATCTTCATAATTCGGACTTCACGAAACAACTGCAAATGAAAAATTAAAAAAAAAAAAAAAATGAAGCAGTTTCGATAAGTTGTTTATAGTCTTCGAAAACGGTTTTTCATTTGTGATTATTATTTCTATACGAATTTAAAAGAAAAAACCCTACCTTTTGTAAAGAACTAGGGTTAAGCTGGGTTTTGTCTATTATTTTAATCGCCACCTAAAAAAGAGAGAGAGAGAGAGAGAGAGTTATTTTTTTATAATAATAATAATAATAATAATTTGTAAAACCTACTTATTCTCAAATTAATTCTAAATGGGATATCAGGATTTGAAAACTGCGTACAATTACTACTACTTGGGACTTTACGCGTTTTGAAAGTAAAACTGCGTAGTATTCTTCCACTTGTATAGTTACTACATACGTTCTATTCTGCTAACGGCATAACAGACCTCTGATAACCACGACAAACCTCCTATCTACTATACAAAACGCGAAACTAGCAAAATATTATTTAATTCTGTCAAACAGAAACTAAGAAAGAATTCTTGGTAATAATTTATCTTTAAGCGTCGACATAAAACGCAATAAACGGACACAAAACAAGGCCATGAATGCGAATCATTCCACATAACGACCTGCATAAGATTAAACAGGGAAACTTTTCTCCATTTAAACGGAGCAAAGTGAGGATCATGGAGCTTGAACATCATCAACAGTCCCGTGCAGCGTCCCCAGAGCGAGGCTCGCTCATCTTTCTCAAGGACAAACGTCACTCAGCTCGTTATTGGTATGATGACGTCACAACCGGCATTCAAGAAAAAGAGTCGACCTTGCGCGCGCACAAGCAAACTCTTTCCAATTCTTCCCCTAACTAATTCTTAAGTCTTTTGCTCTGCATTCGTACTTTCACCTTGCACTTAAACACTCTTCACATCCCACGAGAGAGAGAGTTACAGAGAGTTACAAGGACAAAAGGAAGTCTCAAAGACCTTACGGTCCACTCGGGGAGGTTCCTGTTATTAAACTTGTTTTCTACCTATTTTCAAAGTAGTAAAATGGACAAAAAAGCACAAGGCTCTTTTCCCACCAGAGGCGGGTACGGAAAAAGGTTAAAAAAAATACCATGACCCTGGAAAAGTAGCCAAGGAAATTTTACAGGAAAGAAGGGAATAAACAAGCTAGCTCTACAATTACGCTATGCAGCATACATAGAGATCGTACAATAGATAGCACTGCTGCATAAACTAACCAATATACTTGTGCCGATCGCACTTTATATCATTACACACACACTAGTTAAATAAATAAAAGCCCAAAGAAATTCTTTAAAAAATTAATACATTGCCTTCATTATAAAACCCGTAGACCAGAAAAAGGTACTTGCTTCCTGTCCTGCTTTCGCTGCTATGTAAGTGATCTCATTGAGATATGTACTCATCAAGGACATATATTCCAAAACAATGCAAAAATACAGTCACATTTGTACTATTAGCTACCGATTTTAAACGCCTAACTCTACTCGATTTTACAATGTTTGTACTGGACATATTCTCACGCATCAACCCCAATTTAGGGTGGCATAATACCCAAAATGTTGAAGTTTAAAACCTACTTCAAACAGACACAAAAACTAGTTTCATTGACCTCCTACATTCGTAATGATCTTGAAATCATTAAATTATGCCTACACTAAAACAGCTGAAACGTGTCCCTGAAAACTTTACATCAAACGGTTTACGAAAAGTAATTCCCAAATCAGTTTCCTCATCCGGTTACTCTGTCGTAATATTTTTTTATAGTGTAATCTTCACTGCAATTCTTGGATGTCCAATCAAAATTATAAATTTTATGGTGTATTACGGTACTCTTTCATTAGTCTTGACCTGAAAGCCTTAAAAATTAAAAATATCTACCTAACGCCTACGCTCCCTGGTACCGTAGGTGATACGCACGCACCCACAGAGACAAGCAATTGCCTACTTACGATTAAACGTGTTACTTAATGCTTAAATACTTTTGAGTAATGGGAACTGCCTCCCCGATGGACTTACCTCCTTTCCTGTAGGGATGTGCTTCGCTAACTTCACTTTGGCGAAGTTTCCTTTACCGATCGTTTTCATGAGACGGTACTTGCCGATCTCTTCTGGCCTTGACCTCGAAGAGGACATCCGGCCAGACGTACTCGATCCGCCCCCACCCCCTGATGTAGGAGCAGGAGTTGTGCCCCCATCTTCACCCTGCGAGGAAAGAAAATAGGAGTAAGAGTGGATGAAGGAAAATACAAATGTTGGAAAAGAAAGAACGTTGCACACGTTTTATTTCTGCCTTCATCATTTTCAACTTGACCGACCGATCAATACAGTCTTAAAGACAAAATCAAGAGCTCATTTCAGTATTTCAACTCATCGTTAATTTTCTGTTAGCGACACGTGATCTAAGCCGTTAACGTCCAGTCGAAGGTCTTAACCGCGCGTTGGAGAGCGAATGGTAGAGAATGAATGAGGCGGCCTCGTAAGAGACGCACCATCCGTCACTAAGAGATGTGCAGAGGAAATTACGATAATTATTTTAATCGATTTGGAATGCAGGAAGATCTCACAGCCCCAATCAAATGTTAATTGAGAGGAATGATGTCGCATTTCGAAAGTGTGTCGCAATACAGTGCACCGCGACATTCGCATTGTACCGCAGCCAAATCACTGTGTATATACATAATTCCTCTGGTTATAACACGAGTTAAAATATGAATAGAACCGCTCTACATCACTACGATGCGATATATGACGAATATAGAAGTAAAAAAAAATTATATACCTACGTAATACCACATAAAGCGATAAAACAAGGTATCAAACTATTTGTGTCAAGATCAATGGTTCACCTTCAAACTGTAAACAAAATTATAATATTTAGGTAAGGTTATGGCGAAAACGAACCGCAATTCAGAACGACATTTCAAGGAAGAGTGAGTACCGTATCGAACAATAGAGAAACTGTTAATCTAAATTATACAGGGATCCTGGATCGATTTATAGTCGTCCTTATAATTCTTCATTTTCCCATCAACATTCATAATTGTGTGTGTGTGTGTGTGTGTGTGTGTGTGTGTGTGTGTGTGTGTGTGTGTAATTAGTCATGGGGGTCAGAAACTGGCACAGCGGCTCTGGCCAACTAGTACAGCCTATTGAACTAATTCCTGTATTATTATTACCAGCATCATTGGGGGTCGAACTCAGGACCTATGTCGCGTTAGCAACAGTCAGACATGGGGTAACAGACTATTACAGGATTTTTCAAGTAATAGACCATAAATTTTTTGACTGTAATAGTATAGAAAGCAAAGTCTATTACTTTTCTATTACAGTGGCAATGGACATATTGTGTGAACAAAGAACTGAAAAAATGAACTAAATCTACTCTAAACTAAAATAAACATGTATGTGAACTAATATTGTGGCAAACTTTTCCTTCAATAAAGTAAAATTTATCAAGACCTAGTCTCTGAAATTGTAATGATTTGGTTGAAACAAATTCGTTAACACTTCTTCTAATTGCATTTAAATAGACAAAGATCCTTTTCAAATGAGTGAAGTACCCCTACCCCACATACAAAAGTAATAGTAATAGATGACCAAGTAATAGTAATAGATGAAAATTAAAGTAATAGAAGAAATCAAAAGTAATAGTAATAGACCCCATGTCTGGCAACAGTTAAAGGAAAAAAAAAGTTTCGGAAACAATAGACTTATTAGACAAAACCATAAAATGAATAAACAAAGCCAAAATGCAACACAAAAGAAAAATGTGAAACTAATGCTGATCAAATGTTTAAGTACAGATGATCAACGTGCTGTATGACTACCTTTGGCTCGAATAACTACAACCAAAAGATTGGGATATTTCTCTACTCGCTTCTTGCCATGCGGTCCATGCCTTGGTAGATTTGCTCATATTCTGCTGTAGAATAAAACTCAGGGTTGGCAATATTGCCCACTTTTTTGAAAAAGCCCAGCCCACGTGGGTTTTTTGGGGGGTTTTAAGTAAAACCCACCAAAAAGTGGGGGGAAGTGGGATTTTTTTAAAATCTTCCCATAAAATCCAAGATGCATTAATATTTAAAATTAATGCAATAAAATTTAAAAATAATTTTTTTGTTTCTTATGACACAGGGTTTATCTTAGGTTACTGTTAAACTTTGCAAGTATTAATGATGATTTGTGTATGTTTTATCCATACAATTCAGGTTTAATTAAAATGTCGACTAAAATGCAACACCTAAATTACCAACAGTAACAGCAGTCACGAGCAATTACAATTAAATTAAATACAAAAATACAATGACGTCCAAGAGTAGTGTCGAGTGATAGTGTATTCAGTAGGTAAAAAGTATTAACTATTTTCTTATAATGTTGGTGCACTAGATTCGAATCACAGTATAACAATTAGATTGGTCTGGCAAATGGAAACATTTACTAACAAAAGTTGTGTTTGTCAATGATTCATGAAAGAAGGAATATGTTTCTCACTTTAGTTTGTGTGGATGATTAACATTAAGGATTTCGTTAATTTCAATATCATTAACTGTGTTATTATGGTTTAGATTTAAAAACTGGCTACATTTGTACATTCCATTGGTACTTTTCAAAAAACTTTCATTCATGTGTTTGGTGTAAACTTGTTTTATCCATTAAATGGAAACTTTTGAAACCACACAATATCAAAAATATACTACTAGGGACAATCAATATATTTTGCCCCAACCTTTTTTCTTAGCTAAATAATAGGTCATGGGGCTGAAATGTCTTTTGGGCCGTAAGTTTGAACTTTCTGGGCTTCACATAACCGGATTTTTCCAGTTTGAACCTCCCCTCCTTGTATAAAACCGATGGTTAACGCAGTTTCGAAAATGGCGTCTGACAGTGATGTGCGTCGTAAAGAGAGAGCTGTTATCGAGTTCTTAACCGCAGAGAAGGA
This sequence comes from Bathynomus jamesi, assembly GCA_023014485.1. NCBI lineage: Eukaryota > Metazoa > Arthropoda > Malacostraca > Isopoda > Cirolanidae > Bathynomus > Bathynomus jamesi. The sequence goes on from JAJOZX010001461.1 coordinate 216,187, forward strand.
AACAGTTGGAAATATTCACAAACGTTTACGGAGATGCTGTTGTTGATCGAAGCACAGTTGGACGCTGGTCTAAACGTGCGAAATCACCGGAGGAAGAGCCAGCCTGGACGATGAGCCATGCAGCGGTCGCCCAGCATCGGCTGTGACATCTCACACTGTGCAACGTACTAATAGCATCATTCGATCAAATCGGCGCGTCACATAAAAGGAGCTAGGAATTAGTGAAGGAAGTGTGAATACAATTCAGCAACTGGGATACTCAAAAGTGTGTTCACCGTTTGTTCGTCGCGAACTGACTGACAAGATCATGAAGCCCAAAGAAAAGAAATTACTTCCGAGTCGTTGGTTCGATACGAGACAGAAGGGGATGACTTCCTTTCACGAACTGTGACTGGGAATAAAACTTGGGTACACCACTTTGAACCTGAAACAAAACGCCAATCCATGGAGTGGCATCACGCAAACTCCCCACGCAAGAAAAAACTCAAAATTGCTCCTTCTGCAGGAAAGGTTATGGCCACCATCTTCTGGGACATGAAAGGGGTGATTCTGGTGGACATTATGAAGAAAGGACAAACAATCAATTCAGAGGCATATATTGCTACCCTACAGACTCCAGAGACGTATAAAGCGAGTTCGACCGGAGAGAAAACTGGAAGACGTCCTTCTTTTGCACGATAACGCAACACAACAGTTTGCAAACAAGAGAGGCCATCACAAAAATGCGCTTCACTGTGTTACCCCACCCTCCATACAACCCGAATCTGGCACCTTCAGACTTCCATTTGTTTGGGCCAATAAAGGATGCTATTAGTGGAAGAAAGTTTCAGAGTGACGATGAGGTTTGTTGAGGAGGTTAAGAGGTGGCTCCAGCGGAACCAGCGGACTTTTACCAGCAAGGAACAAAGGCCCTTGTTTCGAGGTGGAGGAAAGCCGTAGAAAAGGATGGAGACGACGTGGAAAAATAAAAACTTGTAAAAAAGGTATGTACTGTACTACCTACTTGTGTACAAAATTTCTGGAACTTACAAGGAAACTTGGAAAGAAAAATGAAGGTGAGGTAAAATATTGAGTGGCCCCGTAAATTTGATCCGCTTTTAATCATTATTAACTAATTACAAGTTCTATGAATGGAAAAGTTCAACTTAGCCTGAAGGTTTATAATTAACAGCAATATTTGAAAAAACCAACTAAAGTGGGCAAATAGGTGAGTTTTTTCAAGCGGTTAAAAAAAAAACCCTGGTGGGGAAAAGTGGGTTACCCACTTTGGTACCAACCCTCATAAAACTGCCACCCATGGGAGAGCTAACGAACTACCAATTTACCAGGCCCAGAATCACTGAAACAGCGCCACGAAAGAACACTGCCACAATTTGTTTTTCTTCTTCAAATGCTTTACCAGACTCCCTCCAGATATACTGCTGTTCATCAGTGTAGCCAGAGCTCAATCTTGGTATCAGTAGTCCACAGTACCGTATTTCCAATAGTCAATTCCATGATTTCGGTAATTGTTAGTATACTTCAAACAAGTGAGGGGTCCCACGTCTTAAGGTACCTAAGCGCCAAAGTTAAAATTCGTCAGAAATCGCCTCCAAAGTTCAGCAATATTCTGGCAATAGTATCTCTGTTATTGATTGAGCTAGAACAGTGGTCGGGGAACAGGGGTAAATTTAAAAATTTTGGGGGTAATGCGTGCGGTATGAGAGAGACTTCCCTCAGAGCCTCAGTCGTGTGTATGGTATCATGAAACGAAGAGGTGCTTTTAGTGCTTGACACTTTGTGCTGATATTTTTTTCATATATTTTTATTTTATTTTGTTACATAAATGTGGCGTTATTCTAAATTTTAGAATATTACGAATTTACGTCCTGATTTTGATGATGATGTATCAAAAATGAAACGGCATCATTTTTCCAAAACCTGAAGTGGAGATGTTTTGAATTAAATTCTTCAATCCTTTTTACTAATTTTGTTTGTGAGCTATTCTTATGCCAGCATGTGTGGCTTTTCTTTTATTTCTCCATAATAATGGATCCAATAAACTTTTTTTGAATTTGAATTTTTTGTATACCATATGCAACAATTTTAAGAGCAATTGGCTTGTTTTTGTTTACTTTGAAGTCTGGGGGTAATTTCATTTTACTCAAATAAATTTTTGGGTAATACCCAAAAACGTTCCCCGACCCATGAGCTAGAACGTTCATTTTTGGTTAAATTAGAGTTCTAAGTATACTAATGAAGATGGTGATCAGTTTTTGGAATAGATTTTCATATTTTATATATATATTTTTTAATTTTTTGATTTTCTTATCATATCGAACTTTGGGTGAACTTTTGGCTGGCGATAGAAGTGAAAAAAGTAGTTCGCTTCATAAGGTTTTCAACCATACTTCTAGTGTCGTAAGGTCATTATAACCCAAACCACGCGATAGAGGAAGGGTGAAAATAGTGATATCCATCAAAAACACGTTTTCGCCTGTGGCGCGCTTAGGTACCTTAAGACGCGCGACCCCTCAAGTATTCTTGTGAGCTTTCTTGAGTAGTAGTTTTCTCCTTGCAATTCGTCCAAACAGCCCATTCTTGTTTAGTGTCTTGCACACAGTGGAAGGATGAACATAGAATCCAATTACGCTAAAAAAATTCTTTACTTCCATAGAACGCAACCGAAGATTAACATTAACCTCCTTGATGATTTTACGAACAGCACAGTTGGGAATCTTTCGTGATCGTCCACTACGAGGGTGCAGTTTGGGGGTTCCAAGGCGCTTCCACTTACGAATGACGTTCGAAACTGAGGTAAAAGGCACATCAAGTCGTTCACCAGAGCAATAATTCTATTTTTAAGATCTTGAGACGAATTCTTTGCCTTTGCCCATGGTGCACTGATGATCGAACAGTATTCAGTATTCACGTTTTATACTCTGACCAACGTAAACTACCGACAAAGTTTACCCGGGAATTTTCTAGAAGTTGAAGGTGCTTCTGTTGAATTTCCTAGAATGTTTCGCTACTTGACCACTCTATAATCTATCCTAATGTTGTACTTAAACTTACGCACGAGAGAATAGGCAACTTAACTCTTTAAGGACTGAAGGTACAAATTGCTAACGTTTCAAATACAAGCATTCATAACTTAACCCTACAAAAAATTCAGGGCTTAAAGGGTTAAGATAGTTAAAAAAAAAAGTATTGGTAAAACTTAGTTTGCGATACTTGACGTTTATTAAATGAAAAAAAAATCTTGACAAAGACAAACGCAATAGGTATGTAGAAAATAAGAGTTCATTGTAATCGCCTTCTTTTCTAACACAATATTCAACCTCACACAAATGCTTGACAATTTTTGGAAAGAGCTCAGTTGGGATGTTGATTACCTCATACACTTTGGTCTTTAGTCTCCAAGTGTCTTAGGCTTGGTAGAATAGACCCTCTTTCACGTAACCCCACAAAAAAGGTCAGGGGGTTTTCATTTTTGTTTTTGAACATTAGTCAGTGAAGCTCATGAATAAATTTTGTAGGGAAAAAGGTTTAATTCGGTACGAAGTATACGATGTATTCATGAAATACCTATTTCTGCTGACAAACATCGAATTGACTTCTGCGGACTGCGTGCAATAATTTCATGAACCATATTTACGTGTTGCACAGTTCTAATGGATCGTCGCCTATCACTATTACCCTTATGTTGATTGCTTACATTTTCCTTTTGTTTGAAATTCTCTTACAATTCGTGATATTGTCTTTCTCTCGGGTAGATCTCTGCATCCGTATTCTCCGCACTTGCGCCACAGAATTTGTCACGTGAAACCACGCAACGATCTTTATTTTCTGGTCCAGCTGCAAACGTGGCATGTTTAAGGGTTCAGCCATATCATTCCGTGTAGACTTGGCCCTTACGGAGTCTTAATCAAAACTTGGCTTTTCTTGAAGGCTATAGTCAAATAAGACTTTCTATGGCCTTACTAGGTTATAGTCTATTGGTAGCAGTATCGTCTTTTCCTACTTTTCTAGAAATTAGGAAAAGTTATTGCTTTAAGTATGAAATAGTGAAAGAACTGTTTTAATGTACAATATTTAGTAGTAATTAAGTAATGAAAGATTAAAAAAGCATAGGTATATCCAGAATAAAACACCCAATCTGTTACCTTCCTGAAGGAGAAACCCCAAAAATAAAACAAATTATAAAAAAAAATGGGCAAATAAAAATAGGAACTTTTGCGAACACCGTATATATATATATATATATATATATATTATTAGGGTGGTCCATAAAATTGAAGTTTTGATTTTTTGTTATTGCCGGGCGGTAACTTGTGAGGATGAATGAGAAAACACCTCTGGCCAATTTTTTCCCAAATCAATCACTTTTTAGGGGTAGCACACAGTACTTCATTTTTGCACTACCTAGTAGATTTACTTGTATATTATGTTCCAGTTCCAGTAATACATCTTTTCCTTGACAGATTATTGGTGTAGTGTTCATTGGTTGTGTTTAGTGGTTGGATATATGATGACAAGTTCGAAGCTCTTGCTTTTATCTCCTTGAAGGAGATAAAGTGAAGGACAAGCTTCTTGGAAGCAAATTACCATCACGTGGAGAAGTATTGTCATGCTTCCTTCATCACCACACTAATCTCAAGAAGGAGTTGAAGGAAAGTGCTCCTCAAGTAGTGTGGGGTCAACTTGAAATATTTTGGAACAAAGCTCGAATCCCGACAAGGGAAAAATACAAAGGAATCCAAAAGATCTTGGACCTTCACCAAGATTGGATCAAAATAAAAAAAGGACGAATGAGGAGGAGCCAGAAGCAGGTGAGTTGGATGATCAATGATAAATAAAATAGTTTCTCGAGAGTATGACATATTATACTGTACAATAGTCAATACATTTATCATATATATATTATATATATTTATTATTTATATTTAGGTGTACAACGAAGAGGGATTCAAGGAGACACTTCGGAACCTATTTGATATGGCACATGCTGATGCCTTGTCTCTAATCAAAACCCAGAAGACAAGGCCTTCTTGCTGGCCCAGCGAGAGCCTGGAAGACGGGGATGTATGGTGGGAGTAGACAGAAAAACAGCAGAAAAAGAAAAACAAGCTGCCCACAGGAAGATGGAGGAGGAGATGCGAAAGAGAAAGGTGAGATTGTTCTTCAAATTCCTACTTTCATTTGATTGCAATGATTAGGTTGTTCGTTAACACTAATTGTCCATTTTCTTCGATTGTATTGCAGGCAGTCAATGAAGGTGCATCAACGTCGGGTACAGCAGTATTGGTGTCCTCAACAGAATCCTCAGTCACTGACGAGTCATCCTCCACCGAAGATGAATGGGCAAAAGGTGGAAAGCGACCTCCAAAACAGGTGAAAAGAGTCAAGAATGTGATAACATCAAATCTAGCTGCTGCCCTAGATCGGACACACACTACGGACAGGATGGCAACCTACATAATAGCAGAGACTGCATTGAGCCTTGGCCACAGCCCAATGAATTTTAACATCACCCGGACCTCCATCAAACGGCAGAGAGAACGACATCGGATCATGATCTGCAGTAGCCTAAAAGCTTCCTTTCAGTCCGGTCCTGCAATCATCCACTGGGATGGAAAACTTATTCCAGACCTCCTCAACACCAGAGACCATGCGCATGTGGATCGGCTGCCTGTGCTCATTTCCTCCTTTTCGGGTCAATCTCAGCTCCTTGGAGTCCCCAAAATACCAACTGGATCAGGAGAACACCAAGCCAGCGCAGTTTTTGAATTATTGACTGATTGGGACCTCGAAGAATCTGTCGTAGGGATGTGTTTCGACACCACTGCCTCCAATGCTGGTCGTTTGAATGGAGTGTGTGTGTTGTTGGAGCAGAAGTTGAAGAAAGACCTCCATTTTGCCTGCCGTCATCACATCATGGAAGTGATGATCGGTGGAGTTTTCACTGCTTGCTATGGCCCAACGAGTGGACCTGATGTTCCATTGTTCAGCAGGTTTCAGAGCAAATGGACCTTCATCGCACAGGAACATACGGCACCGGATGGGATGATGAGGAGGTGCATCGACTCTTGGCCCCCATTAGAGATTGGATTCTCCGCTTTGCTGAGGAAAAACACTCCTCAAAATCCTTTCGAGATGACTATCAGGAATTCCTCGATCTGTCCATCATTTTCTTGGGAGGGAGCATTGACAACTACACCTTCAAGCGACCTGGCCCCATGCACCAAGCCAGATGGTATCTAAGGTGATCTATTCATTGAAGATGTGGCTGTTCAGGGGACAAATCCCAGCCCTCACTCCACGAGAGCAAAAGT